>BMAV01010821.1:26951-38098 GCA_019973955.1 Trichonephila inaurata madagascariensis | reverse complement strand
TAAAAGATTTTTTTTCTCACGTTTTAAAGCATTCGGTTGAACTGAAAATTTATATACATGATTGTTTTGGATGACAATACGATACTTTAATGATAATTAATAAAAAATAATTACCGCTTAATGTTGTGATTCTGTCAAATGTATATACATATTTATATTAATTGTAACTATTTAATAAAAAGTAGCTAAAATAAAATTTTTCTTTGTTGATCTAAGTAGGAATAGACTGAATTTTTTTTAATATTACTTGTTTAGCTTCATAAGCATAAGAATAATGTTTCATTTAAACTTTTATTGGAAATTGGGATTACTCAAACATATAAAGCAGATTTATTAAAAATTGAAGTAATTATATTTTTTATTCAAGTGAAAATTAGCCATAACTCTTACGAGGGAATTATAAGGAATCGTATTTTAACAAAACAATATTTTTTTCATATCCAATAAAAGTATTTACTTCTCTAAACTACGTATAAACTTCTCATCAGAGTGTAACGGGTTCTCTTTGTGCCTTTCAACTAATTCTCAAGGGAAAAAAAACTTTTGATGAATTGTTGGATTTTTGAAACCCTCTTTATGCGACGCAGCCATGGCGTAAATGAATTAGTTTCATTATTTAGTGTTAAGTAAAATGAGTGTTGGTAGGTAAATCTTAGAAGATAGTGATAGTTAAAGTTATATTTGCTAAGTAAAATAAAAAAAAATTTTGTTGATCCAAGTAGGAATTGACTTAAATTTTTTTTTATATTACATGTTTCTTATTATGTCCCAATGTAATTTGTTTGTTTACTTTCAGTAAATTGATATTTAAAAAAAATAATCATTTGTTTTCGACTTTTTAATATGCTCGCACCCCCTACGAGGGGCACGCCCCACAGTTAGAGAAACTCTGCTTTTAATGATAAATTAATGGAAAAAAATTTAAGCTGACAAAATTTCCATATACATTGGTATGAACAAAAGAATGTATAAAATAAGTTGTTTTCATGGCACATAACTTTAATTCTTCCATTGTATTATGCTAAACGCTACAAGAAGCCATCAATCTAATCTTTACAAATGTTGTTTGTCAACAAAGAAGTGGTCATTAAGATTCATTTTGCCAAATCTTTTCATCAGGACTTCCCCTTCATTAATTAGAACTCTTCCATAATCTGGAAAACTCATCAAATCCGACTCTAATCGAAAACAGATTGCCTTCACTCACACAACAATGTATACCTTCCCATTTCATCTCCCGAAAATGCGCTTTGGCATTTTCTTGACTTCTTAATCTACGAAAACGAACGAACTGAGATCCCAACCCATCTCTATCAATACCCCCTCCGTTGGGAATTCCACCTTCTATTGCCCTTACATCCCTCCCCACTGCGTCCTGCGAAATCCTCCCCCCCCCTCCAGCCTTTCTACCAACAACGTCATGTGACCTCTCGCGTGGGGGACGAACCATCGATTTCTCGTTGCCATGGCGACTAGAGGCCCAGGAAACGAACTGCTTGTAGTAATCCTTCGCCTGCTCCCCGCCTCCGAGGATGCTGGGAGGCAGGATGCTTCGAGACGTGTATAGCGGAGAGGGTTGAAAGGGGGGTAGAGCATGCAAATTGAAACGTTCTCCTGCATAAATTGGCAACCCTTGAATATGATTAGGCAGATTAGAAGGGACTTGGTTTTGAAAGTGGGAGGGTTACCACTTTTTCAAGCTGATTTTTGTCTTTTATTATTATTTTTTTTTCTTCTCTTCCTTATGGAAACAACAATCGGTGTATACACATTCAAATACCGGGGAAAATATAAATTAAATGTAAATAAATAAATGTGATGTTTTCGTTTTTCCGAGATAAGGTGGAAGCGCGTTATAGTTTCGATTGGGTTAGTAGAATGCGAGAGGGATGTTATTTAAATTTTAAGTGTATTAGAAGTCTAGTTTTAATGGTATTGTTGCTGAAGCGATGTAATTTGATTGTTTGTTTATGGAATGAAAAAGACAAAAGAAAAAAGAGTGTTTCGCTTGATTTAGAATAAGATGGAGACTGGTATATATGCATAAAGTGAGTTATCAGGTTAAAAGGAATGCTGAAAATATTATATGCTTAACTTACTTTGAAAAAGACATAGAGGAAAATAAAATTATTAAATTTGAAACATTACATTGACTTTATTTGATACAATGTTTGTATTTTATAGAATAAATTTTAAGCTACAATGATAAACGTGTGAATTGGATGCTTTTTATTTTTATTTACTTTTTAATAAAAAAAAAATATAAGTAGTAGCTCAGAGAAAGAATAATAATGATAAAAATATATAATAATTTAATAAGCACATGTTATATTTTCTTGCTTTAAAAAACTTTTCTTAAAACTGAATGGAATCTAATTTAAAGAAAGTTAGTATTTACATACAGTTCCAATATTTTTTCATTGCTTCTAGCATATTTCGTTTACAATAAAATATTATAAGTAAAGATTTATCAGATGAAATTACATTAAATGTCCAATCAAGTAGAGATTTATCAGAAGAAATTATATTAAATTTCCATTCAAGTAGAGATTTATCGGAAGAAATATTAAATGTCCTATCAAGTAGAGATTTATCAGAAGAAATTATATTAAATTTCCTATTCAGTAGAGATTTATCGTGATAGCCTCTTTACGTGCGCATCCATCAAAATACCAATCCAATTCACATTATATGAATCACTCATTTGTATTAATTTTTAACAACATTTCTTAGAACATCTATAATGAATGAGAAACGAAAATCACACACAGCAGACGCTGTGAAATTTGGACATGATTTACTGCTGTTGTTATGGGGGTATATTTGAACGAGAACTCTCAGCTTCTCAGTCTTTCATAAGCATAAAAGGACGAGCTTATGAAAAAGATAAGAAAATTAAAGAAAATGTGCAAAAAAAAGAGCATCAAATAATCTTGAAGAGTTATTCAGTACAATTAGAAGATTTTGTAAATTGATTGAAGAAAATGATGCAAATGATAAAAAAAAACCTTTGGAGAAGAAAATTAAAAAATGATATTCAGTATTATAGCATGAAGCACGAAGCTTCATGCTATAATGCTGAATATCATTATTTGGGGGGGGGGAAGAAAATGTGGTGCACAAAAAATTTTGGCTGATTTTCTAGTGAAAGTATCTGATGTTTTCCCTTTTCATTATGTAAACATACAGCAATAAAAGAGAGACTTTTTATTTTTCACCTTTTTACTTTTGAATAACATCATGTAATATCAAGTTTTTTTTTTTTGGTTTTAACAAATATGAATGGAACGGATTTCTTATTTTTCTATAAAAATAATGTTTCACTCAGTGCAGTACTTTCTGTGAACCAATTAATCGTACTAAGTTAGGTATTCCTATACATATAAATACATAGAATATCAATGAACTGTTTTTTCAAAATTACGAGATATATCACCAATAGCTCTCGAGTTATTTCAGTGCGTGATGTTAGTAAATAATCAATTAATTATTATCTTTTAATCTTCATAAGCTTATTGAGAAGTGTGTTGTTATCTGCTTGTGTTCAGTGTTAGGTTAATATTATCCTTATGCCTAAAAAAATGGTATTACTGAAGGTAATTAATTTTTTTCCTTATTTATAAACTATACGAAAAACTAAACTTTTGAAAATTAATCAACATTTGTTTCTTCCATTTATTATTTATTGAATGCAAACTATACGCAGGGGGCGTTGCTACAACCGTATCAATAATACAAGGCCCTTAAGCTACAGAAGCCCCAACATTTGTTACATTTTGACGATTTCAAAAATGTTTTATTTATGCGACCATTTTTATTTATTTTTCAAAAAAGGCCTCTAAAAAGTTTTGATACAGGGCCCACTTACTACAAGCTACGCCAATGACTGTACGCTTAAAATATCTAAAAATAAATCATTTCCGTTGCGTATGCGTTTGTTTAAAATATGAAGCTATTCCTATCATCTGCATAAATGTTTAAAAAAAATGATTAGATTACACTTTTTATAGCGGTTCAGTACAATAATATATAATTTCTTATTTATATCTTCGGTCATAAAGAGAGAGGGGTAAATATAGTTTTTATTCATTTACTTTTTATATCAATTACCTTTTAAGATGCTTCCATTTCAACCCATGAAATTCGTTTTATTAAAATTTCGATTCACTCAGTGCGACTCGTTCAATTATGGATGACAAAAGCAATTCTATGCATAAGAATGTACTTCTGCAATCTCTTCCATATAAAATAATTCCATCTAACATAATCTCTAGTTCTCTAATGTCTGTAGCTGACAGTTTTTTAAGCAACATATACAATAACCAACGCGAAAAAACAGTACCTTCAAAGAATTCTCTGACATATATTCCCTCTAGCACATTAGATTTAACCATCCTCTACAAAACACAATTACCTGCTTATCGCCTCCATTAAAAAAACTAGCTCGATATTAAAAATTCAGAAAACTCTTACTCAAAGCAAAAAAAACTCTTACATGACAGTTTTTTTTATCACCACGAACAACTCAACTCGTCTATTTAGAGCAACCTCTTTTCACCCCTTTTGCATATTACAACTTGGTTAGTTGGTATCGAGCGACATCTCAACTCGAGGAAACCCCCTCCACCTCCCTAATTACCCTCGCGTCACATCTGAACCTACCTCTTCTGTGTTCCTTTGTATGTATCCTTTCATTATTCATGCGAAAGGGATGGTGGGATCCAGTTCTTGAAGTGGCCCGGGGCACAGCAACCCCCCACCTTCTGCCGGTAGTGGTAATCAAACAGGGGAGGGGCCAAATAATGAGAAGTGACGTCACTAAGAGGGGAGGGTACTTTTAAAATGGATTCTGTGTTCCGCAAATATCGATACTTAACGGTTGGGTAAATAATGGACATGTGAGGGCAGCCATCCCTTTCTTGTTACTTGTTATCTAGAAAGTGGGTTCTTGCACCTTTTGTCTAAAGGGTTTTTGAAGTGGGTGATGCTGGGAGATTATTAGAAAATGACTCGTCAAGCTTTGACTTTAGTTAATTAGCATCCTATCATTGCTGTACGACGGGATCTTTTCATTTTAAATCATGTTCAGCCGATGATGACAGCATTCGAGGTGCAGCTCGTTCAGAGAATCTTTCCCGCCAAGTTACATTAGGGGTCCTTAACGACTTTCACGAAACATGATTATAGCACAGGTTTATTTTTGTATAATTAGCTTTGTGTTAATTATATCGCACGACAAATTTAATGATTCTGAACCGCGTTCAAAAATGATGATAACATTTGAGATAATTCAAGCAACATCCCTTTTGAAGCTCTTAGTAGGATTACATATAGAATATCAGTTTTCCCTCTGTTTGATTAACATGGTTTCAAAATTATAGTAAATTGTTCTATTTTTTCCCCCCGAATTTCTTGGATTTATTTTATTTTTAACCTTTTTTGTGCAACAGGATTTGAATCTATTACGTTTGGTAAATATATAACATGTTACTGTTAATGTCCTCTAATTAAAGTTTAATTGGAATTCTATAAAGGATGGCAATGAGACATTCCAACTCATTCCTTCAAACGTCATGGACTTGGAGGATTGTAGGTAACATATCAGATTTAAAAATTTTTAATCAACGAAGTACTAAATCTTATTAAAACATTGAATTTTTTTTTTAAAAAAATTTGAATTATATTTATGCGACGATGACAAAGCCCAAGACAATTAGTATTCAGAATTTGTTTAACTGCTTACATAAAGTTGTTGTTATCTCTCATAGCTTATATATTACAAATAAATTTTAAATTATCTAACACTAGGGCATTCACAATCGATTTTTTACCACTGATTCGCTTTTATATATCCACTTTTAGAACTTTTTGAGATCTTGGAAAGACTCACTGATTTGTAGGTGACGAATCAATCTGGACCTATCTGGAGTTACCATATCTGACCATACAACTGCATTTTACCCACTGATATCCAATACATCCCCAAAAAATATAAAATAAACTTCAAACACTTTTTTTTTCTGGGGCAATTATATTATCCTAGGGAAATCTGGATAAAATAAATTATTTCGTAGCTTAAGTACGAGGAAAGTGATTTAGTGAGACGCAGGGCACAACTTCCATGTATTGTTTAATCAATAATTCTCTAATAACCTCGTAATTTTGAGCTACGTCAATGAGATAACGACAGAACTAGAGACAATACCCGCAGTCTATGCATTTCTTCTCAATGCTTCTGTAGGATTTGTGTGGATAAGGACTCACTAACAACATTACATAGGGGTGATTACTCAGACATAACAGAAGTTTTATAACTTACGATTTATTCTGGATCAGAACATCAAAAATGTACGTGAAGTGATTTGGATAACTGAATCTTAATGAAAAATGTAAATATTACTCATCTTTAAAAATGAGGCTTCCATACAGCTAGTTTTGAAAGATGCTCAAGTAAATCTATTCAGGGCCCTTTCCGAAGTTATTCTGTTTGAGAAACTATAAATAACTTCAGAAACATCCCAATTCTTTTTACTAACATGCATGGACGCGTTTCGCGGTATTCTCTATCTTTAATTCAAATAACTTTTCATAGTAATGCTTATTTGCAAGTATAGCTCCTTCATAAAGTGGGAGAGACCGTGGTAGCCGAGTGGTATAGGTATCGGACTGTGGCTTGCCTTGTCTCGAGTTCGAGCCCTGTACCACTAAAGATCCGCCGTGTAGGGCAGCGATGCACGTTAAATCTGTCGAGAGCTCAAACGTCCTCCCGTTGGTGTGGTGTGGTAGTTAGGAGAGGGGGTGCCAGCTCAGGTGTCCTCCACGTCACTTGACCATGGTTCAAAATGACGTGGTCCGTCGCCAAAAGCCCTCGTGTAGCTGAACAGTGCGACGTTAATATTCAATCAATTAATCAATCATAAGGTGGGAGTTTTCAAATTAAACAACGGCGTAAAGATATCACAGAGATTAATTAAGAAAGAAATCGCATGAAAACCTGTTAAAATGAAGATAAATCAATTCAACATCATATTACCATACAAATATAACATTAAATCGAACGATTTATTGAAAAGAAAATATTCATATAATTCTTTGCTTACTATGTAAGTTCGCGTTTTTGAATGGTTTCTTCTTTCGCGTAATGATGTTGGGGAAAAACTACTTACATAAAGAGTGCTATTATTTTCCCTCCACCCTTCCCCCCCTCGGGGGGGGGGTGTCAGCTTAGGTGTCGTCCTTGTCACTTGACCATGGTTCAAAACTACGAGGTCCGCCTCCACATGCTATCGTGTAACTGAACAGTGCGACGTTAATATTCACTCACTCACTCAACGTTCTTTACGATTCAAAGTTAATCGTGATATTTACTAACACAGAGTCGGAAAACATCTAGTTTATCATTTGATTTAACAGGAGAGATCAACTGAGTACTTAAATTTGAGTAAATTAGCAATTCAGATACAACATACACACAAGCAAGATTTATAAAAGCTTTTACTTTCAGTCCATGAAACTTTACGTATATGTTTAACATTGGAATGGGTAAGATCGGCATTTATATTTTAAATGCGTTTCAAAATCCTTATTTGATCTATATTTAGTCATCAAACATTTAAAAAAAACTTAATAATTTTTTATGTCAGTACTAGTTGAATAAATTAAGAGATTGCTTTTCGCTTTTATTCACTTAAACTATAGTATTTTTACAGCTATTTGGATTTTATAAACTGAAACAGGATAAGGTTTTTTTCTTCTACTAAGATTAGAGATTGAAATATTGCATTACTGGATAGAAAATTCTTCATGTTATAAGACATTCATTACATGAAATATCGCTATACACATACACACATTTGATAATAAACTGCATTTGTTCTAAGAATAGAAAATTTCGATGTTCAGTGATAATAACATAGCTAAAGTTATAGTGAAAGTGCTTAAAAGATTACATTTAACGATACAAAAGGTATTTATTAGTTTATTTATTTATTTTTTTAGTATAATATACACATTTTTAATACATCACTGGAACCATGATCGAAATAAAAGTAAAATGGTAAGCTTCAGACGACTTGTTAAAATTGCGCCTATTTTTTCAAATATGAATTATAAATTTAGATAAATCAAGTATTCGAAAGTTCTAATAAAATGAACAGTAAAGAACACAGCACACTAAACAAAATGCTAAATCTATAACGAAATGTTTGGCTCATTATTGTCCTCCATATAAAATGCATCGAAAGAATATATATATATATGTAATCGAAATAAATAAGTTCTAAAATTATTTGCCGCGAACTAGTTCAAACGAGTACATTTTTTCATTTGGATGCTTCTCGGAAGGTGACACCTCTGAAAAGTTCATATTCTCTTAGCAGAAGGATTGCAATTGGGTGAACTCGTTTTAACAGACAAAAATAAAAATTTCCAGAAACTTAGTAAGAATAAGATTCCGTGTCTCTCAAACTCTAACGAGTTCGCCTCTTTTCAAGATTAGGAGACAAAGGATAGAGGATTCGGTTGCTAGGACGCTCATCCAATAACGTCAGCAGTTACCATGGCAACCAGATTGACGTCACAGTCTATATAAACTTTATTTGAATGGTCGCTAATACCCAAAAACGTTGCCGCTAGTCTTTTCAAAGAACACGGAAGAACAAATTTTTTGGGTCTTAGGATCTAAGCTCCGTGTAATATAATTCTTGCTTTTTTTTCGGTTAAATAAATAAAAAATGTACAGGGGCAGCACTATTTTTTTCCATTTCTTGTTTTTTGAAATCTGTGAAGTTAAACTACCCCGGAAAAATTATCATGGTTGACTGTGTGCCAAAAAAGTTCGGTAGATAAAACGCGAGAGGCAAAATTGGAAATCGTGTTATATGGTGTGATATCAAATTTAGAAGTTTTATAGTTTGTAAAAGTAGTAAAATATTAAAGGAAAAATAGATATGTTATGAAGTTAGAAAAAAACTTTCAAAGGGAGTGTTAAGTAATTTAACTGACTGCTATTGTTAATCATTGCTTAGGAATGAAATGTAATGAGTTAATATTATCTCAATTTTTTTTTTAGCATATGCAGTAGTTTTTCAAACACAAAACTGCTTTTATGCATAATAATGTGTGTAACAATAACAAAAAACAACGGAGAAGATTTAATTAAAACTTCAGGAAATTCGAGTCGTAAAGTATAAAAATTTTATTTACTGATTGATTATTTATTAACTTACTTTACAGGTATAAGATGGCTGCTGGCGACGGACCTCACAGTTAAGGGGGTCCGGCACGTCCAAAGGAGCCCATGCTAAATTACATAAGTTTATGTACCTATTTCTCAGAAACTATTTACTTCTCCTAGATAAATTTTTTACAGCTGCTTATGTGTACTATCGATAACTCTTTAACGAAGGGTTTTTTTTTTAAAATTAAAATTGAAATAATTATGAATTTTTCAAAAAATGTCCAATTTCCCCCCCTAAAATTTAGTTTAAGAAAGCCTTATCTAAAAAGGTTTGCTAGATATATCTCATTCACTCCACTAAAATGCGTAAATATGTTAAAGTATGCTTACTGAAAATTTGAGGATTATATAATAAGTAGCTTTTGAGAAAAAGGTACAAAAAGTAAAAAATGTTACATTTTGAGAAAACAGGCTTTAAAGTAAAAGTTTCTCAGTTTTGAACATTTACTTTTTTTATAGTACTTTCCAGAAGCATATGAAGCATTTTCTTTACCCTCTGCACCTACAAAAGGCTTTTCACATTTTCGTTTTTTCATTATTTTGAACAATTTAGCCTTTTTTTTGGATCTCAAGATGCTTTCGTTCGGCTACACGAATCCTACGCGCACATTTAATTTTTTGAAACATGGCTCACAGTTATAACTTGGTTCAACATCGCAGTATCTTAAGATCATTAATTTTGCTATATGACTCATATTGAACTGTGTAATACAACGTTTCTCAAACTGTGGGGCATGATAACTCTACGAAGGGGGCGCGAGCATATCGAAAAGTTGAAAACAAAAGATTATTTAAAAAAATTATTAATTTACGGAAAGTAAACAAACAAAATTCATTCTGACATAATAAAAAACAAAATACACATTTACACTGATATATTACACTTATAAATGTATCAGTGCTACACAATGTATTTAATAATTAATTTAACAATACTAAGTTAAGAACAAGTATAAGAATCTCCAGTGACTCCATGGGATTGTCATATATAAACTTATCCCGGATAATTTGTATAACCGGAAAATTTGTACGGTTTATAATTAATCCCTTAACTGTCGATTAAAAGTTACGTGATTCGCCACTTGTTTTCCACGTAGACGCGCGTATGTGATGTATTAAGGGGAGGGGGCGGAGGAGGAACAAAGAACCAAATAATCTGAAATAAGTAAATCCTTCGCAAACATTGTCAAGGTCTTTTTATTGCATTCCAAAGCCTTCGAAATAATTTTATGGATATCAGTGCACAGAAAAGATCGTACTTCGGAAAGACGTATATATACGTCCAGTTAAATTAACGCTTTGGCTGAACGAGACATTTATGCACGCCGGTGGCACTTAAGAGGTTAAATTCATATCGAAGTTTTAGCGTCAAAGTATAGTATTATTAAATTCAATACATTTTTATTATATAAGGGGGGGGGCGATAAAAATTATGATTGAATATTAGGTCTCGAATATTGAAACTTATAGAAGCACTGGCGTAATAGCCCTATTTACTCCAATGTTAGCGTTTTTAATTCCTCAAATGTATATTTTGGATTGACCATTATGGTGTTATTAACTGAATCATTTGAACATAAAACGTGTAAACATAAACCTTTAGATGCTCCCAATACACTCTAATTTTTCGACTTGAACATCATATGGATTTGCACTCATCAGAAACTTATGCAAGGGGAAACACAGGTGCTCTTAGCAGAGCTCATTTGACGCGCCTCAAGGAGTAACTTCATTTAAAAAACAAGTATATAATATATATATATATAAAAATTAAGTCAATTCCTACTTAGATCAACAAAGAAATTTTTTTATTTTAGCTACTTTTTATTAAATAGTTACAATTAATAAAAATATGTATATACATGTGACAGAATCACAACATTAAGTGGTAATTGATTTTTATTAATTA
>BMAV01010821.1:0-10982 GCA_019973955.1 Trichonephila inaurata madagascariensis | reverse complement strand
GTGAACTTTGTTATTTTGAACGGTGGAGTGTCCAAAATATTTTTTATGTGCCATTGGTTCGCTATCCTTGTCCTAGAATGCTGAAAATTAAAATAAATAGTTATATGTTTCCTATATAGACTTTTGCTTTTGTAATGTGATATTATCATCGTTACACTAAACTTAACTGTGATTGATGATTTAAAGCAGATAATGCAAACAGTAAAACCTTTAATTTTACCTGCTGTTTTATCAATATCTTAATTAGCATAGAAATATATAATCTTTTGAAAAGGGGCACCAATTTACTTCAATTGTTTTCACGAAATTTCTAAAAGATACATTTAGAAACGTGGATAAAGTTTTAAAACTTTCACATTATTAGATGCCTACTAATTAGTAAATTTTCATTGAAAAGTTTTAACAAATATTAAAAAATGGTTGAGAAAACAACGGGACTTTTCTAACCACACAAGAAAAATTGTGGGAATGGTTTTTAAACATTTTATCTAGGTAACGCACAAGTAAAAAATATAAATTTTAAATTAGATAAGATTTTGTTTTTGCATTTACTGAATATATTAAGAAGATATATTTTTTTGACATAAATAAATACTCATGAAAATCAAAGGATTTTTTTTTTTTTGAAAAAATTATTTTGTAATATCTTAATTGATAGTTTATCGAGTAAAATATAATTTTAAGTTAAAATACCTCCGGTTTATTCTCTCCACTTTAGTATTTTTAAAAGACTAAGCGGTTTTCGCCTTTTTAAAGATACCTATGGAAAATTACAACTTTCTTAAATTTTAATCCGAATTCGCTTGTATAAACAAAAAATTTAAGTTCTAAAAAGCAAGCATTGAACTAGTTTATCGGATATTAAATAAATATCGTAAGAAAAGTTTTGCTATTAAAGTCTTTCCTGTATAACTGATTCTGTGTACTGAAGATTTTAATTATACTTTAATAGATTTAAATTATAAAATTAAATCATGCACCTTTATAGGAGTTAAATTGTAACACTATTATTAATATTATTAATCTTCTGTATTAGGATACACATAAGTTATACTTCACGTATACCAAATTAGGATTGTACAAGTACTTCCTGAAATATTTAAATACTTTTACTACACTATTTGAATTAATTGGGACAAACGGGTGAGTGAGTGAGTGAATAGTAACGTCGCACTATTAAGCTACACGAAGACTTTTGGCGACGGATCTCGTAATTTTGAACCATGTTCGAGTGACGAGGATGACACCTGAGCTGGTTCCCCCCTCTCCTATCTACCGCACCACACCAACGGGAGGACGTTTGAGCTCTCGACAGATTTAACGTACATCACTCCTCTACACGGCCTCATAAACACTTTTTCGCATTAACGTCGTTAGTACATCGCACATGTTCTTAATTTTATCATCGAGGAATTACACTTGTATAACAATTGTTATCATCTGCTCTGTTGGCGAGCAATTCATCTCAGCTAAACGATTCTTGAGAATATGTCTTAAGTTCTCGAAAGGATTTAGGTCTGGTGAATTAAAAGGCCAAACACAAGCACTTGTGTTCTATTTTCCAGTATAAAAGTCTGGAATGATATTGAATGGACTGAATTCATATGACGTCATAGTCACATGATAACGGCAACCACATGCTTCTATCCAACCAGTTCAAAAACTTAGGTGACGTCATAGTCACGATAAATGCAATCAACTATTTTCAGCTAATCATATCATACACTTCGTTGTCGCCAAATTACGTTTTTTACAGAAACTTTTTTTTTTAAAAAGTAATATTTGTCACTTTATTTAGAAATACTTATATAAAACAAGAGTTTTTTTCGAATTTTAAAAAAATTGTGTTGAAGTTTCTTTTTATAACAGTTGAACATCTTTACTAAATTATGAAATTTGATCTAAGTTTTACGAAGGAATAAAAAAAGTACAAGTTAGTTTAATGTCAGTTTTGAATTCAATGTAGAACACGTGTTTGCCCTTATCATGTGACTGTCATGAATTTAGTCCATTATGACAAAGACCCAAGTCCTGTTGAAATGTTCCATCAAATGTTATCTTAAATTGTATTATCCTAACGCGTAATATTTCTATGTGTTTCCCAGAATCCATAATGCCTTTAAGAGGAACTAAATTTCCAGTGCCATTTGTTGTGAAAACCCCCTAAAACACCTCTTCAGAAGGTTGTTTTATAGTCTGTTGGATATGATCTGGTAATCGAGTTCCACCTTCACTTTGTCTTACTGCACTTGATTTTTTATCCTTGCACAAATCAATGCGTTTCATCACTGAAAATAACCTTCTTCCAGTTCTTAACAGTAAGATCTGTATTTTTTAACACATACTAAACGTTTTCTCTCCCATCATTTTCTAAGTTAGAAATTGTTTTATCCACGAGCTTGTTGCCTTACGACCAACTTTCGGAAGCGTTTGCGTACCTTTGAGGCACTCACTTCAACTCTGTACTCTAATAAATCCTTTCGAAGGTCTGTGTTTGTTCTTCCTGGGAATTATTTTGCTATTTCTTATTAGAATTTTATCAGTGGTTGGAGTAGTTTTGCGCTTGCACACACATTTTCCTTTTCGTTCTAGAGAGGATGTTCCGTATTCTGGAAATGTTCTTAAAATTCTTGAAACACTAAATTTCCTCACACCAACTTCTTTAGCTATATCTCTCACAGTCACAGAAGTGTGTTCGTTAAGAGCGATTATTTCCTCGGAGCAATATCCATCTTTAAATAAGTAAAAGTAATACGTTTTACTCAGAACGCAAAATTATAGCCAACAGCTGTCGCTTTGAAATGCCCACAACTGAACTACTGATACACCAAAACCAGTCAAACGAGTAAATTATAGTCACAGTCGATCCTTCATACTACCTCTAGGCAGATATAACTGATTTGAGGCAGTTAGGGACATCACTGGTAATCACATACCAACTCTGACAAGAAAAATATGTTTGCCCCATTTAATTCGAACAATATAGAATTATTAATAGAATTTATTATAGATGATCCCATATCTCTTATAAGGATTGATGAAGATTTAGTAAATAAAAGAATTATATATGAAAACTAACAATATATTTAAAAAAATACTTGGAGTTAATCAGAAATGTACAGTTAAATAGTCAGTTGTATAATTTAAAAAGTCATAAAGCAATTTGAAGCATATGAAACAGAAAAGAAAAGCAAAAGTTTAAATATAGGTATGATATTAATGAGTACGAGTTTTTTCATATAAAAAATAGGCCCCAGAAAGAGTTGGTTCTTTGTTTGAATTAATTAATGTTGACGCGAAAAAAAATTGAATCGATTTATGTTTTCTCGTCAAAAAAATCTGCCTAAATTAATTAAAATGATTGAAATAAATTGATAAATTTTTTAAATCGGAATTTATATCGTTTATTACTTTTACAGATGTATTTTTAAATATTGGAAGTACAAGTTCGATTATCGTGGCGCCATCTGTCGTTCCCCTTTGAAAATATTTTCTCCATTCTTTAAAAGTAGGAAACAAATATTCTCGTTATAGAAATTTGCAGCAATTTTTAAAAGTGTTAATGAACATATTTTCATTTAAACAACAGTCCAGGAGTAACAAAAGAATAAAATTCATGGGATACTAAGCTATTTAACTAAGTTATTTATAAATTTCTTTGCGATTTAAAAGAATACTTAAAGAATATTTAATAAAATTAAAAAAAAAAAAAGAAGGAACAATTGAGTATAACACTTATCATATATGAATGCAAATTAAAAAAAAAAACACCATAGAAATTTGAGTATAGAAAAAGCAATTTTAGATAAAAAAAATAAAGTTTTATACAAAAATATGCTGTTTCGGTTAGAATGTACGAAGATAATTATACAAGATCAAACAATTGCTTTAATTTTTAGAATAGAAATATATATCAGAATCCATTTCCTTGATAGTTATACAGAGTGTTCGGGCTTAAAGTATCCAATTGTTATGGCTTATTGTTACGGAACTACCCATTAGAATGTAATAAACTGTTCATCCATGGATTGGAAACTCCTCCAGAATTTTTTGGATCTATTCTGATAGGCCACACGTGCATGCATTATTCTGCAATCGCAGACGAAAACTTGTTACACTGATTTCATTAGTAAAGATATGGATGCCACAGCAAAAGGTGCAATGCATACTTAGGTTAACGGAATTTAAATCAGTCACGCGTGTACAGCGACGTGTTCGAAAATCAAAATCTATCCACCAATAGGAAAGAACTTTAAAGGAGACAGGAACTTTGGTATTTCAAACTGGCAACTATCCTTAAATTTTCGTGATAGAAGACAATGTTGGTCGTGTGCGCGATTCATTTTGTAGGATTCCTGATAAGTATATTAGACAAGCCAGTAACAACATTCCATTCTGTTCGAACACGTCGCTGTACACGCGTGACATATTTAAATTCCGTTAATCAAAGTACGCACTACACCTTTTGCTGTGGCATCTGCATCTGTAGTAATAAAGTCAGTGTAACAAGTTTATCATCTGCGATTGTCGAATAATGTGCTCACGTGCGGCCGATCAGACTAGACCCAAAAAATCTCGAAAGGGTTTCCAATCCATGGATGAACATTTTATTACATTAGGATGGGTAGCTCCGTGATAATAAGCCATAACTTTTAGATACTTTAAGTTCGGACACCCTGTGTTTATTGTTGCACATATGGCTTATGATTTTAGACTGTGAAAATATTTTTCAATGAATTGTTTCTTAAATCTTGAAATACATAAATGAATAGTACAATTATAACTCTAATTAAAAACCAAAAAAATTCTTCTTTAATTAAATTATTTGATAAAAAGGGATTAATTGTGACTACATGATAAATAAGTCTATAAATGCTTAGACAATTTATCAGTTGAAAAATCAAATAGCCCATCAGAAGCAGAAATGCAATCTTCTGATCTTTAAATACTAAGTCATTTTTCTTTCTGTAAAGTTATTAAAAGATTTTGTACTGTTTCTTCTTTTTTGATGGAAAGTGCATTTCATATCACTGCATACATTTATAAGAGAAAGAAGTGCACGATTTAATTAATTTCTCCCGAAATTAAAAAAAAAAATAAATGAAAATTTAAGTTTTTTTAAACACACTTTTTGTTTACCACTTTCGTGCTTGTGATGATCGAATTTTGTGATACATTTTTCAACCATTTCTTTCTATGCTTGTGTTCTGAAACTTTGCACAGTTGTGAGCTCTTCTTATATAACAATAAATATATATTTTCAGAACTCTTCATTAAGATTTTATTAACTTTCATTAAATTTTGATTTCCTGATCAAGTGCGAAGCTAGGCAGTGAATTTCCAAATTTGAAAAGGAGTAAGGTAAAATTTGGTAGTTACGCCCAATAAGATATATCTTTTTTTAGAAGTATTTAATGGCAGTGTTTATGAAGAACTGATTACAATAACCCCAAAATAATTCATTAAGAAATATTTTGAAACCTACGAAAAAATCATTAATAAATGTTGAAATTAGTTGTATGTTGGGCTCTCTAATTTTTTATTCAAGTAAGAACACTAGCATAGCCAGTCCTGAGGGGGCAATGCTTCAAAATTCCTTGGTAAGAGGGCCTTTTTTGGGACCCTCCATCTTTTTACAACTTTTTGTTTACACATTTTGAGGGCCCTGAAGCATGGTGGTATCATCACTGATACTGTGGCAGCAACGCCCCTGAGTAAGAAGAAAATCATTATGGAATTTTGAAAACAAATTTAAAAAGAATAACCAAGCAAAATTTTTAGTTAATAATTTGATATTTATTGTTCAAAATGTTATAATTGTTTGAATTTTATAAGAGTATATTGAACATCCAAACAAATTAAATGCATTTATTACCAACAGAAAAATTAACGAAAGTAAACTATATCCAATGTAGGAATAAAAACATTAATTCTGTATCAGACACATGCATTTTTGAAAAGTGCTATCATTCTTCAATTTGCAATATACATTTTGCTATATTTTTAAAACCCTGGTGGATATTATGTTTTTGATTTTAATTGTGTAGTGTCCGTGCATGAAAATATTTTTCTAGTAAAGAAATAGCATATCGCAGTAGTAAAATATTTATCCAGTAATTCATCCATCATCATCTATGAGAAATATGTTCCTTGCAAATGCTGCTACTTGAAAATTATTTAAGTTCAAAGACTTCAAAAGAAAAATTCAAATTCGTTTTACTCAGGAAGGAGAAAACGTCTTCACGCAAAATTGATAAGAAAGTCTCCATAATGTTCATAAGCAGGAGTTAGTTTTCAATCTTCAGGAAAATGTTTTTATACTATGTTGTTCAGTATGCTTGTATAATTATTGACTTAGCTAAATTTTTAATTTTTCTTCAAATATTTTAATGGATCCAATAGAGCAATAAGTCTGAAATTAACAAGTTAGAGATTATATGAAGGCAAATCTTTCTGTTCTTGGAATTTTTTTTTGTCTGAGAATGCATATCAGATTACAACTATGTATTAAGTTTTGCCTCTAGTCCTAAGGCTTCGCACATCTTATAGATCGTAAAAGATTGCACTACAGGAAGAGGTTTTGTACGCTTCGATTGATGTTTGAACTTTGGTTGTGGTTGTTCTCTTCCAGTCGAAGTCGACAGTTGTGCATTAAGATTGAGAGTTTCACAGAAGTTCAAAATGGTTTCAGAATATACTATGGATTTTTCTTTTTTCTGCCGTTTGGTAACCCAAGTAATTCTGTTCGGGACTGCAACAAATTGTGCTTTCAGCTCAAGCGCCTCGCACATTTTGTTAATCATCCAGGAATTTACAACAGGATCTCTACGTTTTTGTTTGTTAGCTTCTGCAATCAAATTATTTCTTTCGATCCGATTTCTTCTTTCACAATAAGATAAAAACAAAGTCTTCATCAGTTTCATTATCAAAATGTGACTGATGATTCCTAAGAAAGAAAGAGGACGGCCAAGAAAAGATTCTGCCACCATACATGAAACCAAGCACAGGCTTGTTTCCAAAACAAAATTGAAAACCATGGTTAAAACGATCACCACAGGTGTAAAAATAAGCCCTTGTATATAATATGAAAGAAAAATTCTCTCCAAAATGACGCTCAATCAGCAATAGATAACCTTTACAATGAGCAAAAAAAGTATGTTTTCATTGTTTTAGTTTTTCTTCTGTTGTCATATTATATTATGTGGTATTATTGTTTTCGTATGGATCCCATCTCATTGCGGCATTCATGGAAATGAACAAGCCGACAAGTTGGCCAAAGAGGCTTCCACGCTGCATCCACCTTGCCTTTCCGATGTCTCTTCGAAACGCCAAGCGACTTCTCTGGGACAAATTTCGACAGAAGAGAATTTCCACTCTTACAGAGATGGCTGTTGGCAAATCTTGGTCTCGTCTGCTCGATATCCATAGACGTGCTTAGCGTTCTGCCCTACCTAGGGTGAAAGGTTTGGCATGTTTCAGAATCATCACCTGCAAGCCCATCTGTTTGAGATTGGCCTGGCTGATTCACCGCTTTGCCCTCTTTGTAAATCCGGGCCAATAACTGGGGGGCATCTATCCGATTGCCCCGCTCTACTTCATGTTCTCTCGCAAGACAACTGTGTGTGGAGTTTTCCTTCCTGCTAGAGCAGAGGTTCCCAAAATTTTGTCTCATAGACTCCTTGCTATGCTTTTCGGTTTGGGGTAGACCCTTGCTTAATTAATATGGAATTTTTGCAAATTTATCAACTTAAATGTCCCTTTGACAGCTGTTACTACTACTCCTTAAAAAGAACTAAATTTTTAACTGTAATGAAATATAGTCTTTAAAATTTAAAAAGCACATGTTAATTAATTATAAATTAAAAGTTAATTAATACATAAAATAAACTTTACATAAAATAACTAAACAACAAAGAAATGATATTAATGTGGGAGTGTTGAAGCTGGTTCTACAATAAGACGTTTTCAACATTTGGTATCAATCTCGTCAGATTTAACCTTACATTTCCTCTATTGGTAGTGTCCAGTTGTTGTGTTTTTAAATTTTTTCGTTCCTTTTTTTTGTTTTTGTTTTGTTTTGGAGATTGACAACCCCATGCTGAAGCTCCTTCCCCCAGGAAAAACAATTAATCACTTTTTCACGATAGTCTATGATTCAGGACAAATAACAGGTTTGTCCTTATAAAGTCAAAATTGCTGATATCCGTTTCTAAACTTTAAGATCTTCGTTAGTGCTTATTCCGATAAGTTCCTACAGTAATGTTACATTTTTTTTCAATATGACCATATGAATCCGTTGCCTACTGTGGCATTACCATAGTCAAAGCATTTCCAAACCTGGTTTCAAATTCTGAATAAAAGGCAGTTAAATGTTGAACGCAGGTTAAATCGGGAAATCCAGTCCTATACTTCTTTAACTTAATTCTGGAAAGAAACGCGGACATAGATCTTGTTTTAATAAAATTTATGCTGTCTCCTTGTAAGTTCAAAAATTTACCTAATTAAATTTACTAAATAAATCTGTTAAATAGGTAAAATTCGGTTTCCACTTGATTAAATTTTCTTTTAAAACTAAAGTCACTATTTGTTTGAATGAGAGTCACTATCATAGACCCCCACTTACATCTCATGGACCCCCAAATTATTTTTTTCACTGTCGTGGACCCCTTGGAGGTCGCAATAGACCCCCGAGGGTCTATATAGACCACTTTGGAAATCACTGTGCTAAAGTGACATCTGCTTTATATTGGACTGCAAGACGCCTTATGTCCGAGAGGACGTTGGCGGGAGGAATTTAAAAAAAAATTGTTTTCGTATATCATAATATTGAGCAATATTGTTTTCAGGTCATTATCTTGTTGAAAATCTATGTATTATTATAACGATCAGAAACAGAAAATGTTAAATTGTATATAATGGCTATGTTAAAAAAAACAGTCTTAAAAACTTTTTAAGATACTTTTTGAAAATTCTGGCTTATGGATATACTTATTTTTGTTTCATATGAAAATTTATCTTAAGTCCAATTTTTGAAAAAATGTATTTTTACAGAAATTGCAACTTTTAAAGTGTAAAAACAAAATATTTCCTGTATGTTTATATAAAATTTGGTAGAAATGTTTTTCATACTATTTTTAAAAGCCTAAACTAGTAGTTTTAAAATATATAAATTATAAGTGGATTTTTATTCCTATTTTAATACATTAGAGTAGAGAAATTTTCTCACAGAAAACCTCAGCTATTATTTTGATTGATAGTGACTCTAAAATTTTTTTGAATTCTTCAAAAGCACTCGTTCAGGCATTGTTGAGAAGTTTTAGGCATCTAAAGGCAAAATATTATTATTAAAGAAGCATTTTTCATAAAAGGGGAATGTTTTGAAAATCATGTCATTCTTTCTTCGTTTTTCCCCTCAAAATTGCATATAAATAATTTTGTTTCTAAGAATTCTTAAAAATACTTTATATTTTAATTAAACTGACACTAAATATCAAACATATTCATTGATACTCTCTTTTAAGATATCCGACTGCCTGCGACAACCTTTTTTTTTTTTAAAAAAAAATGGAGCTATGGAGATTTTTTTTGTTGGGGTTTTTAGATTTATTTAGTACATTTTAAGAAAAAAAAAGGCTAAAATTAAGAAGAGAAAAATAAATTATTACTATTAAAATAGGAAAAAATGGGTAAAAATTGTCAAAATGTGCATAAACGGGGTCTGCTCTGTACCAATAGTAAATGAACAAATTCTCAATTTTTCAATTTTGGTGCATTGCTTTGCTATTCCGTTTTGAAATGACTTTCAGAATAAAAGATATTTTAATTTTTACAAAAACTAGATCACTTTATCTTATGTATTATATGAAATTGCTTTAAAAAAAACAGTTCACATAAGTCTAGTCATTATATTCACATAAAGAACTGTAAATTTTGTAATAAAACAATGATTGATAAACCTGTACGTTAAAACACTTCTACTTTTATATAGAACATACACAAGAAGTTTCAGCAAATTTTTTTAAAAACTTTTTGAGCAATCGCTGTCTTTATTTGAGCTTTTCGAAAAAAAATAACACATTTCAAGTAAAACTCATTTTAGAGTTTAACATCTTATGTAATGTTATGGCATCTGCTTTTATTAAAACAGTTGTAGTTTTTGTTCTAGTGAATGGAAAATAAAAAAAAAAAAACTTTGTATGTTTATAAGGCTAATAAGATGTCATATAAAATAACATCATAAAAAAATGTGTCAATTTTTAAAAAAAATCACTTTAGGGTAGTTAGATACCTTAAATAAGTAGTTCCTAACGTATTCGTATACCTTAATGAAAATCCTCAATGTATAAAATGTGACGATATCTTTCGTAAGAATCTATTACAACTTTTTATGCTTCAAAATTAAAAAAAAAGCAAAAATTTTTCTTCACTCCATAGTTGGGATAGGAGCTCACAATTAGAGCTTCAATATACAACTTTTCACCCATGGGAAGTATGCTGAATACCTCATCAAAGCATATCTTAACTTTACTCGAAAGGAAATAGAGGCTAGAATTCTTATATTATTCCCTTTATAAAAATCTATAGAAATATTTTTAATCCTTCGTAGCAATAGAGATTTACATAAAAAGAAATCTAAAGAGATTTTTGATCCGAGAAAATTTTCTACATAAAGATTTGAATAATTTGAATATATTTATGTTAGACATTTTAAATCCATAAAATTAATATAATTCGAATAAGTTTCTATGAATATGTAGGATGATGCTATCAATGGCAACGACGCTTAATGTTTGAAATAGACCCAGAAGAACCCTTTATTTGTGAAATCTTATCACACCAGATTGAGTTTTTCAGCCATAATATATTTCTGAATGCGTGACTGAATTTTCCAATTCAACTTTTCAGCGCGGTGTTTTATTGATCAATACATTCTCAAGCTTTGAGATTTCTTGAAAAGCTCAGCGAAAAAGAGATAACACGAT
>BMAV01010820.1:44972-56774 GCA_019973955.1 Trichonephila inaurata madagascariensis | reverse complement strand
TTTTCTTGCGGGGGTAAACACCACAAAATAATATATAGACCAGAAGATAAACTTATTACCGCCGACCCCCTCTCCCCCCCCCCCCTTGAAAAATTCATGTGTGCGCTACTGTTTGTGGATAATACTAAATATGTACTTAAATTCATTTACAAATAATTTCACTAGTAAATAATGAAAAATTTAAATAATGAGTATTCAAGTAAAGCATATATCTATACATACGTAACACGAATAAAAGAATAACATTCATGAATTATCAAGGGGTGATCTAGATAGAGAATCAGCGTTAATAAGTTTATCTTCTGGTCTATATAAGTAAAAGTTATGTTTCTGGAGGGAGTGTCCATCTCTGTAGCATTAGTAACTGGGAAGCATTCTTTACCACAAAAGGCGGAGGATTATGACCACTAATCATTTTTACAGGCAAGCTAAGCATCCAATGCTTAACTTTTATTTAAAAGTTTAAACATTGTACAAGCTTCCCTGTCAGTTGTTAGTCAATGTTGCTGAGTTGAAATCAATTTTTGAGTAGTGAAGAAAATGGAACACTGGTTTCCATTATGTTTTTTCGACAGGAAAAATACTATCCCAACTAGAAAAGCATCAAAATGAAGGAGAAAAGACTTATCTATTGATGAACAAGCTTTTTGCTCCTCTCGCAACTTCTCTAATGCCATGAAGTACGTATCATTCTTGAGGTTGTTTTCTTCAACGGGATTTTCAGAATGCTCCTCGGCCACTCTTTGCTCTTCTTCCTTCCATTAATACTAGCTTTCCAAATTGCTCCTCTGATCTTTTTGCTAACCGCCAGTAAAAGGAATTCTCCCTTGAGTTCTTCTTGCCAAGCTTTAACTGCTTCGTCGCCAAAAAGTCAGCATTTATCCTCTTGGCACGTTCTGTCTGAGGATAAAAGTTTTCCATCCGGCAAATTAGTCAATATAAGTCTAGAATCTAGGGAGTTATCAAACAAAAAACCTGCTACAATTGCATCTACTCCATTGAAAATTTATTATCACCTTAATAACTTTTCAACTGTAACTTCTATATATTTTCCAAAGTAGGAGTTATAAAACAATCTTACTTCCTTTTTTATTTTTTAAGTTAGGTACCAATGATGGATAAACTATTATTTTAAGAAATTTCAACTCAATAATCATACATAAATAAAAAAACTGTTTATTCAATTTTCTTTAGACATATGTCTTCTCAATTCTTAACATGTTATACAATTGCTCTCTCGCTCCCTTTTACGTCACACTACACAAATTTCTCTTTTTTTTCACTGTGTGGCGCCCACAGGCGTTTGTAAGTTTGTGGCATATATAGGTGCCAACAGTTGCAATCCAAGTTTCAGAATCAATTATTGCTCAAATTTTTCCAATCAACGTAATTCGTAATTTACTTAAAGGTGAAAACAGTTTCTGATTAGATTACAATTGAACAATGAAAGGAACCAACAACAATGACCAATGACGTCTTAATACTTTTTGAAGCCCTGAGCCCCGATGTAAAAGTAGAGACTCCACCTATGACACTCTTAAGTAGACAGTATACGTAATCAAATACCCATATAATGGTAACGCATAACAAATTAATGTCCGTGATTCATTATATCTCAACACTAGACATAAGCCGGCTGCAAGAACGTAGCTACCACCGTATGAATGATACGGGGCCCCCAAACTACAGGGGCCCCAGCATGTGTAACATTTTCTTCCTTCCAAATAATTTAAGTTCTAATTATGTGATCATTTTTATTTATTTTCCAAAAGAGGGCCCCAAGGAATTTTGATACAAAGTCCACTCGGGACTAGCCACTCCAGTGGCCGGCTGCCTCTTTCGTCTAAATAAATAAGGATGTTGGTAGACCTAGGCCTTGACCTGGACATGACATAATAAGTCAGTCTTACCTCTGTTACAGTTCAAAATTCCCAGTTTTTCGGAGAACATGTCCGGGAATAACATAAGATGATTAAAATTATTCGGATTATGATCTTATTAAGGCTAAATCAAGAACGAGACCAGGCCTTCCCGAGGCGAAGGCCTTGGAAGCGTGTCTACAGTTACCTATGCTTTAAAACATCCCTGACCTTGACTACTAGGGTTTCTCTGTTTATGGGATTGTTAACAGAATTGGCGTTTTACTGAAATTTCCATCATTTTGCTTTATCTCGCACATACATTCTTTTCTTTTCTTTTTATTTGGGTGTTTTCTTGTAAAATATTGATAACTTACGCAGAAATAATAAGCCCTTCAGTTTTAGGTTACTGTCTTCCTTTCTCAAATTTTAATTTTTCTGTTGAGAAAGAACATAGTTGTCCGACGAAACACTAATTTGTCTCGAGTTAGTGCTTTGAGATCCGTTAAACCATTTTCGTTTCTCTCCAACGCATGTATGCCCACCGTTTAACTACTCATAAACTTTCCACTTCTAGCCATTCATCTCCTTAACATACGGCTATATAGAAGCGATTTCAGTATCCAACGACCGAAATAATTTATCAGCAAATATCAATTCCTTCAGATTCAGGATTCTTAACCCTGTATATTCTACAATAATATTCCACATAGATGAAAGAGTAGAAAAGAATTGAGTGCCTAATTTCTGATTTTTGAAATTTTTCACAACATGCCAGAAGTGTTGTTGCAAATTCTTCCAAAATTAATGTTTTCATTTAAACATAATCTTCAAATCTTCTTTAACATAAACTCAAATGATTGATGCATTAGCTTCTAAAATTTAAAATAATTTTTCTGCCAACAATTCCCAGTCCAGTGAATCGTAAAGTAAGTTCCAAGCCTCCGCGACTGGCATGGTTTAAATTTCAAGGTGTACTGTTCTGCTTTCACTTCCCGAGTCACTCGAACTATTGATAATTACAACGTATTCCTTTTATCATTTTTTTTCTCTTTTCCGAATCCAAATGTGTGTGTGCCATAAATATAAAATAATTATAACCATAAATTGACAAAATATTATTATAGAAACATTTTTCACAATTTCGCATTTAAATAATTTTTTCTTGTAATAAATACTATTCTTAAGGTATCCGACTACGTTAGGAACCATGATTTTAAAAAAGCACATAAATGTATAATTTTCATGATATTTAGTGTCACTTAGATTAGAATACATGTATAAAATTGTTTTAAGGACATTAAAACAAAAAAAAGTTATTTAAATACAATATTTTTGCAAAAAATTAACTTAGAATAACCTTTTTTCCAAATGTGCTTCTATTGTATTAATATTTTGCCTGTATATAGTTCAAACCTTTGTACAGAGGCTCAACTATGATTTTTCAAAAATTCAAATTATTTTCAGAGTTACAACCATTTGAAATAATTATCGGCGTATTTTCTTAAAATTTCTCCCTTCTGTTTTCGTAAAACATGGATAAACCGACTTGCGAGTTATGCGTTTCAAAAATTCTAGTTGAGCCTCTGTACAGAGGTCTGAGCTGAATACAGGTAAAATATTAATACAATAGAAGCATTTTTACAAAAGGAGATCATTTGGAAAAAAGGTTATTCTAAGTTAATTTTTTGCCAAAATATTGTATTTAAATAATTTTTTTGTCATAATGTCCTTAAAATAATTTTATACATGTATTCTAATCTAAGTGACACTAAATATCATAAATATTATCCATTTACACGCTTTTGCAAAATCACTGTTCCGGTACCTTAAAGCAGATTTATATGTACATTATAATTCAGCCGACACTAAATAAGAAAAAAAAATTATTCATTAAAACACTTTTAAAAAATCACGATTCCAAACATAGTCAGACACCTTCGTAATTCTAGCCCTTATGAATCCATCTTATTAGAAAATTATACTGTGAATTTTGCACCATAAAAACGAGATTGCATATTAAAAATGTTAATATTATTGAAATAACAACTGTGCATTATTCCAATTAAATTATTATATTGTAAAATCAATTATATTTTTCGGAAATAGAAGCGAGTTTTTGCTTCGATTTTTTAACACGATACGATCATTTACGAAACAGATATTTAATCAAAGAAAAACGCGGCTGCAAACGATTCCTGTGATTCGACTAAATACAAAAGAATAAAATAAGTTGATCAAAAGAATAAAAGAATAAAAGTGTTGATCAAATGTTCTCAAAGGAACAACCTCCTTTGATTAAATCTAATCTTGTGTCTTGTATTCTACCCCACAATTTGGAGTAGGATCTATTTCTGCTACTTCGTATCATGCATCAGTTTTTTTTTTTTTTTTTTTGCCGTGTTTTCTTTCATGATTTCGAACGAGTATTTAGAGTTTTACATTAATAAAACACTAGCTTTGATTAGTTTTCTGTTTGTTAATATGTTATCTCTGACAAAAGGAACTGTTTCAAATTGTGATTTCTTCCTTATAATCAGTATGCGAAAAACTAATTAGGAAAGGTAAATTCATTTATATATGAATAACTACATTTATAAGAAAAATATCATACTAGAAATTATTTATGTTGTAGACGTATAAGAGAAATTTAATTTGAGGTCTTGCGTTTATGCATCATAAATATCATGTAAAAACAAGTATATATAAAAATTTAAGTCAATTCCTACTTTGAATGGATGAATAGAAAATATTTTATTAACGATTGAAAGTTTGAATAATATATATATATATATATATATATATAGGCTAATTACAAACAAGAGATAACATCCAAACAATAACATTCGACAAACTCATAGACAGTAGGCAATCACACAACGAAGGACATATGAGTAATCGAGATTATAAATATAAAATGGATGCTGCAGTGTTATGAACATTACTGACTTAGGACAGCTATTATATAAAATAATTTATATAAAAGTGGGGTTGAACATGTTTTTTGGCCAGCCAACCTTCCCCCTTTTTTTGTAAATAACACTGAGCAAAAACCAATAGGAAATATATATATATATATATATAAAGAGAGACGGGATTAATAGTAGGAATTGAAAAAAGAGCATGATTTGTCTGCATTGTTTAAACAACGCACACCCGATTTGGTTGAAAAACAGGTTTTCGACGCCAACTTTTGTCTTTGTTTTAACAGTTACATTGTTACAACAATAGAGACGACTCTAAGTTGGCGTCAAAAACTGGTAATTAATTAAATTTAATCAGTTAATTAATATTTGAAAAAACTGTATTAACATCAAGTGTCATCCACTACAAGTTTAAAAAAATTATTTGAATTTTATTGGATGAATAGAATGTATTTTATTTACGATTGAAAATTTGAACAAGTTAAATATATAAATAAATAAATATATAAAGAGAGTGAGCTAATAGTAGGAATTGTGAATATACATCTATATTCATTAGATAAATATATCTGAATGGTATCAATATGCTTATATATAATATAATGAAATTAAAAACGTTAAAATATATATTCATTAAAATTAAACATACATATATTAAGATATTATACAGCATTTAATTTAAACTGGGCTTTGTATTTGTCAAATACAATAAAGAAATAATGTTGAGTAAAGAAATATTTTCGTTTACGAGACTACATATTCGAGCTTATCAATAGGTATATAACAATATTTAGCTTTGCACTTTTTATGAAATTTTCAGGAATTGTTCGACTTAAATAAAAATGTATATGTTTTTTCGAATATGTAGCATAAAAATAACTTATACAATTTTAAAATTTAAACATGGAAAAATAACAAAAGAAATAAAGCAAAAGCAAAGCGTGTATGTATTAGTAAAATAAACTGAAATCTCTCTGCACAGATATTTTTGAGAACTCTGTCTAAAAAAGAAACACATCAAAATTACTTTTTTTTTCCAAAAATCCATTTTAATACAGAAGCGCAAAAGTAATTTGAATGTTAATTTTATAGCTTGTAAATAAATAGTTTTTAACTCATTTTAGCGTAAGAGGTTATTTAATAATAAAACAAATTTCAGAAATATAAATACTGTTAAAGAAAAATCTAAGCTTACATTATTTTATCATACTTTTCTTCAGTTAAATAATTTTTATTTGATTTAATACAAAGACAAAATTTCAAAAACAAATGTAACTCAGATAAAAAGTAAAGATTTTACTTTAAAAGAGAAATATTTTATCGGGTACAAACAATTACCTGTAAATAAGTAGTATATTAAAAACAAACATATCGGAGAACACGTTGTATAAATAGAAATTTTTAAAACATAATTCTGTATTCTAATCCGTAAAAAGTTCTTTTAATCTTTATCGTTTGCTCAATTTTTCGTAATATTCATTTCATTAGAAATTTACATTAATAAAAGTTGTATTTGATCTCGATGGTACTAATTAGTAGCTTTGAGAAAGAAAGATATAATATAAAATATAAAACATAAAAATGCATCTTTTAAACTTGTAAATAAAAAATTTATATTAGTATTTTTGACTATTTAAAAGGACTATTATTTCATGAAATATTTTGCCATGATGTTCTGATTCCGTGTTTTAAATTAATTAGTTCTCTTGGGTATTTTCTAGTAAAAATCAGAATAAATGTTTGAAAGCAGTATTTAGAAATCGATATAGAATGAGCCATGTGTGTGTAACTCTAAAGATCTTCTTTAGGATTTATTTCGTTTTTTAAAAATGTGTTTTATTTGCCTTAAATTATTTCTAAACATAATTTAGAGCAAAATAAATAGCATGTAAAAATTTCCTTCATTGTCATTTCAAAAGGAATTATTAAATTTACTTTAAGTTTTTCAATCTTCTGTTCGATAATAAATTAAAACGGTGAGTATACATTTATAGTAAATAAGAAATATAGAAGACATTTAATTGAACTCGCTTTCATTTTTCAATTAATTAAAGACTCGATGTAATTTTTGCTTTCAAAAGTGACAAGAATTAGAGAGTACTTATTAATCAGGGTGTATATAGTTTTGATATAAAAAAAGAACGAAATTTGTGAGAAAGGCCACAAATTAAAAAGAAAGTAACTTTATTATTTGTTTTTACAAGTCAGTTTTTTCTAGTTTTTAGAACATTTTAAGTTTTAAAAATACGACAGTGATACTCAACGTATATTTGTTTTGAAAAATCGAGTTTGCATTATAGTTTCAACATGATAAAAACGTGATGTTGAGATTAAACATGAAGCTCAAATTAAAATTATTTGAATTCCATGCAAAAACTCCATTCAAAGCACAATTAAAAATGAAGAACTTAATTTTTTCTAGAATATTCAAATCTAGTTTTACTGCAGGTTCTTCATTTATAGATTTATTATTATTATTATTATTTTTTTGGCAAAAAAAAGTTATTTTTTTAATTTTAATTTTCTTTTTATAATTGCTACAGAAAGAGTTAAATTGATACATTGAAAGTTTTAAAAGTTAAGTTGAAGATTGATACAAGGAAGTTAAGTTGTCATAAACTCAAATGCAAAATTAATTGCAAAGAGAGAAATAAAAAGTTGAAAACTTTTGGAAAATGAGAAAAAAAAAGTTCGAATGATAATATATATACAGTGGGCCACAAAAGTGTTCGTACGCTTGCAATTTCCAATAAAATTTAATGGTTTCGACTAACAAAAATTAATATATTGAAATCGTTATTTTTTAATGATATCTACAACTTGTTCTTAATGAATTGACATAATCAATTTTTTTAAAAATAGTATAACTATTTTTTAAAAAAATTAATAATCAAAAAGCTACTAAAAAATTACGCCACAAAAGTCTTCGTACACTTAACAAAAATTTCAACATAGCTTAGAATATTGTATTTCTTTCTTAAATTAGTACTTAGTAGGATATCTTTTAGTGTCCACAACATCTCCTAAACGTCTTGGTATAGATTTAATCAGTTTTTTATAATTTCTGCATTGATTTTCCGCCATTCTTTTACGATTGTTGTTTTTACTTCACATTATGCGTTTATATGTCATGTTTTCTTTTTTTTTTAATTAAAATCTCTCCAAATATGTTTTACTGGGCTAAATAAAGGGATTGAGGAGGTTTTTCAGAATTTGGGGACAGTTACTGAGATACCAGCGGCGTACATTGAAAGCAGTGCTCTTGGCCTCATTATCCTGTTAAAAAATGAAGTCGTCTCCTATATCCAAATTTTGGGTGGATAATTTAAAATTTCTCTTTAAAATATTTAAACGGAGCTCATGATTCAGAATATCATCAAAAAATATCAAATTACCTAATTCTGAGGCAGGTTTACACCCCTACACAAGAACATTTCCATCTCCATGGTTCATTGATCAAACTAGATTCTTGGGATTAAGTTTCAGAAAATACAAAATTGACAGCAAATTGATTGGGAAGACAGAAAATTCAATATTTGTTTATTCCGATGAGCATATAAGAGCTTCTAAATGAAAAAATGAGGAGTTTAATCCCATGCATTTATGCGGAGCAAGAACTCTTCCACTTTCATGCTTCAGCATGGAGTTGGAGATGTTTTTGCGTGAGGGTGTAAATCGGCCTCAGAATTAGGTAATTTGTTATTTTTTAATGGTATTCTGAATCATGAGCTCTATTTAAATATTTTAGAACGAAATTTAAAATTATCCACCTAAAATTTGGATATAGGAGACTACTTCATTTTTTTAACAGGATAATGACGCCATGCGCTGCTCTCAATGTTCGCCGTTGGTATCTCTATAACTGTCCCCAAATTCTGAAACACCTCCTCAATCATTTTATTTAACCCAGTAAAACATATTTGATGAGATTTTGATTTTAAAAAATTGAAAATATGACATATAAACGTATAATGTGAAGTAAACACAACAATCGTAGAAGAATGGTCAACGCAGAAATTATAAAAAAAACTGATTAAATCTATACCAAGACATTTAAAAGTAGTTGTGTGTGGACACTAAAAGATATCCTACTAAATTAAGAAAGAAATACAATATTTAAAGCTATGTTGAGATTTTTGTTAAGTGTACAAAGACTTTTGTGGCGAAATTTTTTAGTATAGCTTTTTAATAGTTATACTATTTTTAAAAAAATGATTATGTGAATCCATTAAAAACAAGTTGTAGATATCATTAAAAAATTACGATTCCAATATATTAATTTTTATTAGTCGAAAAGATTAAATTTTATCGGAAATTGCAAATGAACGAACACTTTTGTGGCCCCCTGTATATCTTAGAAGTTTAATTTAGGAGAGATTAATGAATGCAAGCCTATATATATCCATACTGTTAAATTATCAGCGATACAATTTCCTCCCCGATATTATGTTGGTGTAAAAAATTGCAGAAAAGGGCGAATTATTTTTCTAAGTATAATATTCTAAATTTCTAATAAACTATAAATAGAGTACAAAATTAATAAAACATAGCAATTTAGGGAAAATAGCTTTAGTGATATGTGTGAGAACTTAGAGGAAGACATTTTGAGAGCCATAAAAAGACTTGTATTTGTTTGGAATTGTTCAGTTTTTAGTCATTAAGTTAAGGAAATAAGTTTCATATAAGTTCTATCTAAAATTCTGGCATTTCTTTAAAAAAAAAGGCACTCTGTATTTGGCAATTTAAATAATGGAACTGATATTTTATGCATCTTAAATACAAATAATTTTGTTGGATAGTAATTTACTTTTAAAATACAAAATTTTTTATCCCAAATATTTTCTGAAATATCCATCCAAGAATTACAATAAAAAATTTTTTTTTCAGTGTTTAAGAAAATGTTTTAAAAACCTTTTCTTGAAATGTGATACTTAAATATTAAAATTTATCATCAAAAACTTTTGATAAACAAACAGTAAACAGTTTGCATCCGAAACTGAATTCCTATAAAATAAATCCGCAAATAATTTCTTTGCAAAATAAATGAACAAAGTCACTTTATGCACTTTATCTAATTGATGTTTAGCTTACCGAGATTGTTTTAAACAGAAAACATTTAAACTCATGCCTTTTTAGCCTTAAGTTTCAACATAAATATGTTCTTTATTGAAAAAAAAAATAAATAAGATAACTATTTTTGTTTTTAAAAAAATGTGTTAAGAAACAGTGCATTCATTAAAAATTAGGTATATCAAGTGTTTATTCACATAGTTCTGAAATTCAGAACTTTGGAAATTATTTTTCATAATTTATTAAATGCTTAGCTTAGAAAAAGGGATTATTTTAGTTTAGATTGATAAATGTTTTTTACCTTAAAATTCCTATACATATTTTTAAAATGGGTGAAGAAGTAAGTGACTTTTATCCAAGAAAAATTTGTTAATATGTATTGATAAATACTTAAAAACAAATGAATTAAAAATTCTACTGCAAATGCTGAAATAAACCCTAGCTAACACTTTTCTAAAACTGCATTTCTTTTCAAATATTTATTGTAAAGGGTGTTGTAATACTAATCAAAAGATTTCGGATTGTTAAGTTTCACAAAATGCAAAATTTAAGACGTCATAACTTGAAAGTTCAAGTCACAAATACAATCCCAATTATGACGATGAAAATTACTACCGAATAAAGGTAGAAAATACACGTTCTTTAGATATTCTAGATGATATCGTACATATATATATATATATACATTCATTATCATAAAAATTTGTGCACTCAGAAGTAAAAGTGGGATTGCTATGAATCTACGGATGAAGGTACGCGTCAATCAGGTATGTAAATTGCTAGAAATGCAGCATGATTGAGCCTACCTGAGGGAGATGAACTTCGTTCTCCTTGGATTACAAGACAAATAAGTTGAGCTTGTTTGCGTGTATTTAATCTGTTGCACAGGAACGCTTTTTAACTAGAGATGCCATTACGATACCATCGGTGACAATATGAGCAGCTGTCAGAGTTCGAGGGGGGAAGAATCATATGGCTGATGGTAACTGGGTAATTAGGTTGACGAGTAGCTCGCCACCCAGGCCGTTCTGACTTTATAGTGAGGAAGTGTTGGAACCAGTGAACTACGGAGAGGCCTGTTACGCGACAACCACACTCAGGATACCCTCGACAGACAAATAGTCGGAAAGATCGTCACAATATTCGATGTGCATGCATAGCGTCAACTGTCTCATTATTGGTCATCCATACACAAGCATCACCTTCACTACGGGCCTCTGTATCAGTCCATACCATCCCAAGGCGACTGGCTAAAAGATAGTTTCTATCGTAGTGCCAATTACGTATACTGCCATGAGCATCTATTTACCGTCGCCTCCGATCAGAGTTGTGTCACACTGGAAGGGATTGAACTGCAACCGAATCAAGTCAGTTTATCTTCAGAGATGAATCAAGATTTAATTTGGGCAGTGAGGGCAATTGTGTACATATGTGAAGGCCTTATGCAGAACGTCACAATCCTGCCTTGTCTGCAAAGTGGCACACCACTCCCACAACTGGTGTGATGGTATGTGCTGCCATCGTATACGACACACTGACCTCCCTAATATTGAATCATGACACCATGACAGCCCAGAGGTATGTTCGTGACATTCTTCTGACATATGTGTCATTACACATAGCAGGGCTCCCAGGAACCATTTTAACGGAGCAATGCTCTTCCCCACGCAGCAAAGGTTTCACAGGACTGCCTCCATCTCATTTTCACCCTCCCCTGGCCTGTTTGATCTCCAGATTTGTTCCCAATTAAACATATATAAGATCATTTAGAACAACAAGTTAGACCGCCTACAATTTTGGTCGAATGAGAGACGTGTTTACAGCAACTGTGAAACAAGATATTGAATCATATGAAATTTTAATGCCTCAATGTTCTAAAGTATCACATCATGCATTCAGGATAAAGGGGGTCAACACGATACTAAAACCTTCTTTTATTTGTAATATAT
>BMAV01010820.1:0-43331 GCA_019973955.1 Trichonephila inaurata madagascariensis | reverse complement strand
AGTACAATCAGAGCGGTCTAATTGACGAGCTACTCGCCTAGCTGACCATCCAGCTTCCATGATGCCGATGGTTCTCCCCCTCTCAAACTGTCACCGCTGCTCATATTGTCTTCGAAAACGGCGTAATGGCATGTCTACCTCAGCTCTTTCTTTGCAAAGGATTCAGCACACTCAAACAAGCTTTGGTTACTTGTTTTATACTCCACGGAGAACGACGTTAAACGCCCTCTACCGGCTCTACGTAATGCGCAATCACGCTGCAATTCTGCTCATTTGCATATCTCTCCGACATGTACCTTCGTGCTAATTTTCGTTACGTTCCCTCAATTATTTCTTGGTGCTCCAATTTTTTTTGTTCATGAGTGTATTAATTTTTCTGTCATTTTTTTTAAAAAAAAACATGTCTTCTTTCCCAGTTCAAAATATCACTATTAAAAAAGCTTTTAAATATAGCTAGATCAATTTTTAACTTTAATGTGCCTATACAGCAGGAAAACTTAATATGTAGTTATAATGAATTTAAAGATTTCATAGATAAACATCCCCAGCATGTTATTACTGGGGACCTCAATATTGTAAAAGACAGTAATCTCAGAAATATAATGAACAAAGGTACTGGTTTTAGACTAATGATTTCCAATAATAATAAAATTATAAAAAATCAGTTTTATAATGATACTGAGCAAATCATTTACAAAATAGCTATTAAATATAGATGCCTTTCGAGGCATTCACAGAATTCAAATGTAATATTACACAACAGCTTAATAAATATAACTTTGGTACAGATAATAATAATTTTTTTAATGATATTATAAAAATCAGATTAAAAAATTGCAAAATAAATTTATTATAGTTTATGTTGATAAAGTGCCAGGAAATTTTACCTTCATATGTAAATACTATTATAATTTAATGATCAACAAATATTTTGATAATAATACAGCTTTTATTAAATCATAAGTTTTTGATAGAGAAATAAATAATCGCATTTTGGATTTACATAAACAATTAAGAATTCAAATTAATAATTATTTTAAATTTCCACATATATTTCTTACTCCCAAATTTCATACAGACCCAGTCAAGTTTAGGAGAGTTACTAATGGATTTAATACATATATCAGCAAATCAGGTAAAATTCTCCATGAAACATTACAAGATGCAATAAATAATCTTAAATCCGCAGTCATACTTAAAAATAGTAAAGAACTTATTGAACAAATGAAAAATAAAAAGATTTCTTCATTATATAGTTTAGATATTGAAGATCCTTTTAATCCTATTAATATTAATGATATGATTAATATTGCGACATAGCCATCTTGTGATGACTATGTCGTTCCGGATCCGCGTAAGCTAGAGGTGTGGGATTATCAAAATGATGAGACATATTAGCTCTTAATACAACTTTTATTAAGAATAACTTATATTACTTAATTCTAATTGACAACTTTATTTAAAGTGAGAGTTAACACCCAATTAAACCTTGTATTCAAGTCAGATCACGCAACTAGAACATTTATCTTAATTATAATAAATAAACCGATTTACCTAACTTCCTATACTAAAATATTACCTTTTGCAGATCTCCCTCCTTCAGTAATTGAGTGATATCTATAATGTAATTGAATATGTGAGGTTTCCAACTTCTTTATAATGAACTTCTATTTCTTCCAAAGCTATAGGACAGCTAACTCTTGATCTGAAAGATTCCACACTAAGCTATCTCTAAACTTGCCGCCCCTTATCATCAAAGCTTCTATCCTTTTAAAGTATATCTCATTTACATATTATATTCGTTTATCTTCTTGGTATTGGGTTGGAAAGGTTTTGCCATTAATCGTGGCTGTCAAAGAACATAGGAGTTATGTTAGCAGAAGGACGCGAGAGACGTCACAATATGTTTGTAAAATTACATAAAGATAATATGTTTAAAAATGTTAATTATGATAGACTTGGCTCTTTACTTAGGTTTATACTTAAAGAGAACTATATAGATTATAATTGTAACTAATATCTACAGATTAAAGGTTTGCCACAAGGTGGTCCTGCTAGCAATTGTCTTGCCAATTTATAATTACATTATTTTGAAAATAGTTTCATTCATAATTTTGAATATTACATTTTTCGTTATATAGATGACAGAATCATTTTTGGCAAACAAGACAATTTTAAACCTAACACTAATTTTTATCCACAATATCTTAATTTAATACAGACAAATAGTAACAACAATGAAGCAAATGTTCTTGATATACATATCAAATTAAAAGATAATGTTATAGTTATTAATATTTATGATAAAAGAGAAGAATTTAATTTCAATATTATAAAAGTTCCTCATTGGGAGAATAATGCACATGTTTCTACACTCACTTCCAAAAGTTAAGCACGGAGGGGAAAATGCTAATTTCCGGAAGCCAATCAGAATTGAAGAGGATGCAATTCGCTGCAGAGATAGATGGAAGTATGCAAATATGTTAGGTAACAGCCAATCGTGCTATCATGTCAAGAAATATGCAAAAAGGGCAGTCTTATAAGAAGCCAGCTTCATGAAGGGTTACAGAAGTTGATTGTAAGTGCTGATAGAAGGTGTTTAAAACTTCCGTACAATTTGTTTTCAAGACATACGTGTTTCTATGATTTCCAGAAAACGAATGGAAGATTCTAAGCGCTGGGGTGCTGTGGGGCGCATTGAAACAGGACAGTCGATTACAGATGTTGCTTTTTTCTTCGGCGTTCATCATTCTGTAATTTCACGTTTATGGGAACAATTTCAAACCACACAAACAGTTGTCCGATAGCCAGTAGGTGGTCTCCCAAGGGTTACAACCCCCGCGGAAGATCGATATATTTCTATTGTAGCCAAGCGGAATCGCAGAGCTACCTCCACACGTGTGACATCTATGGTTACAGCGTCCATTGGTAAGGCTATATCTACAGCTACTGTACACCGAAGATTACGTATGAATGGACTGTATGCCCGGGTACCTTGAGTTTGTGTTCCTCTATCCGTCCAATCAAGAGGGGCACGATTAAAGTGGTTCCGGGAACATGGCAATTGGACTGTGTCTGATTGGGAGTTTATCTGTTTACTGATGAGTCAAGATTTGCTCTGGAGTCAGATGACAAGCGTATAGGGATATGGCGTAAACAAGGAACACGCAATCAGCCCCAAAACATCACCGATCATCACGCATTTCGAGGTGGAAACATTATGGTGTGGGCAGGGATTTCATTAGGATACCGCACCGACCTGCACACCTTTAAACGGGGTTCTGTGACGGCTGTCCGGTATCGAGATGAAATCCTAGAACCCATTGTGAGATTGTACGCTGCAGCAGTTGGCCCTACTTTTGTTTTAATGGACGATAACGCACGTCCCCATAGAGCTGACATTGTCGATGACTACCTGGAGAGTGAAGGGATTGCGCGTATGGCGTGGCCAACATATTCGCACGACCTTAATCCCATTGAAAATCTTTGGGATGCTCTTGGCCGTGCTGTATCTTCACGTTTCCCACCTCCATCCACTCTTATTGAGCTGGAAACTGCTCTACAAGAAGAATGGTGATTGCTTAGTTCTGCGATGGTTGAACACCTAATTGAAAGCATGGTCAGAAGGTGTAAACTTTGCATACAGATGAGAGGGGATCACATACCCTATTAATGTCCTTTTTTTATTTTATGCTGTTTATTTTCACTTTATACATAATTCTCTTTAATTGTCCAGCATGACATAATCTGATAACTTAAAAAATTTAATATTGTTTTCATTTCTGTATATAATTATTGATTTTGTTTTATGTATAAATATATATGCTACTTTACTGCCAAATTTTGTGTCAATCAGAGCAGTATTTTTTTATTTTTTGTTGCATTTTACATCTTCTTGCTTAACTTTTGGAAGTGAGTGTATATTAAAAAATATTGTTATTAATTATATACAACGCAATCAATTTCTAGTTTCAAAAGAAATCAGAAGAAACAAATAATTATAAACATTTGACTAAATATTGCTTAATTCAGAATTACCCAATTTATTTTATTAATAGTTATTTGAATAAAGAAATTCTAAATAGTAAGGATTAAAATTCCTTAGAATAATAATAGTTTATTACTTTAAATTTATCATTTTTTCTAGTTATAGTTACCTCCATATTCTAATATTAGATAGAATTACTTATTATTATTTAATTCATATATAACTCTAGTGTCACTAAAGTTACGGTAGTTTGTATAAACTCTCTTTTTAATTTTTATTTCTATTCTTTTCAAACTTTTGTTAAGTGCTACAATTCAGCCATTCACATGCTTTGAATTTGCATTTGGGTCCAGAATCTGGCAATAACTTATTTATTGTACTCAGATTTAGCGCGGGCTCTGCAATTTTAAGTGCAATTTTTATGTAAGTTACCTCTATCTTGTAATGGATTTAAACATTCCTATCCATTATTTTCAGTAGGATTTTGCTCAGTATTAACATAATGAGGAAAGGTTGCCTGGCCACAAAACATGTTCATCCCCACTTTTATATAAATTATTTTATATATAAACTGTCCTAAGCCAGCAATATTTATTATTATAAACAGCATCCCGCATTACTGCAGCGTCCATTTTTTAAGTTTTAATTACTCATATATCCTTCAATGTATGGTTTTCTTACTATCTCTGTATTTTTCGGTTTTGATTGATAAATGTTCATCTCCCATTTGTAAAAAAATTAGACTATATTTATACATAATGCAGAGCATCCCGAAACTGTACGCCAAGCAGGCAAAAGATGAAAACGAGGTGGGGGTCACATAAGCTTTGGGAAATTCTATGTTACTTCGTTAAGCTATGACTAGTATATTTTTGAAAATGAGGAAAATTGATATCTTTTTCCACATTATTAGGTGCTGTGACCATAAATTCCTCATTTTTATACTGAGTTTTCCACTAACCAGATCTTACAAAGTCACCTTATTAATCACAGATACAACTCGATCAAAAAGACTTTGATGGTTTAGTTAAAATTAACGCAGTTTGAGTCGATTTTTAAAAATAATGTCACCTAAATTCGACTCAATTAAAAGAAAAATATTACATATTACCCTAGCGAAGTTATTTCAAAAGATGTTTGATTTAGTTGATGCAAAAATAATGAGAGATAATTATCCGAAGCTTATATCGTGAGAAAAAATTAATATTGCTGTTGTTGACGTAAATTTAATCAGTGATACATTGAATATTAATTTGAATATAATTTTTGACCTATCATCTATCTGCATCTAATTGTTATTTGCATAACTGATTTTTCCCATACTTACTTCATTTGTAATCATTTGTTCCGTCAAGTAAAAATTCAAACTCTTTCATAAAATCACTTAAGGTGGGAATCGTTTCAATGAAAAAAAAACCATGTGGTTCTCATTTTTTTTTTTTTTTTTTTCAAATCCTGGTTACTCAATCTGAGGACATTTGGAAGTTAACCAGAACATAACGCCTAATTTCTTTTTCATGCATTATATAAGTACTTTTTTTATTTTTACTTTTTAACACTAGAAATACTGAAACTTAATATATACCTGTATTGCCCAAAAGCAGTCAAAAGTGTGAAAGAATGATTAAGGTGTAAATAAATTTGTTTAAAATTAACTTTTAATGTTTTTTTTTATATTATTTACTGTCATATAACAATTTATTTGTAAATATTAACAATAAGAAAAATTACTTCACTTGGAAAAAAATATATTCTAAAAAATTCTAAGAAATTGTGCATTATACGAGGGCTATTTTTAAAGTAAGGTCCATTGGCGAGTATATTTCCCTAGTTCGCACGTGTGCCGCAACGGGTCTCTGCGTCAAGGTCCAGCATCCTTTGTGAACACACATGCACCATTTCCAGCTCTGTGGCAGTCGTGTAAGATTCGCAGTGCGTATTAAAAATGTTTAAGGTGACTGAATCGCCCACCAAGTGTGAGATACGGTCTATTATCCGTTTTTTAAATGCAAGAAACATGTCGGTGGCAGACATTCATCGTTAGATAACGGAAGTTTATGTCACAGAAACAATGAGTGTCAGCAAAGTTCGAAAATGGGTCAGGAAGTTTAAAGATACGCGAACAAACGCCCATGACTAAGAAGGCTCAAGCAGTCCATTTGTAATCACTGATGATTTGATGCAAGCAGTTGAAACAAAAATTCGTGAGAAAAGGAGATTAACGATAACCAATCTTTCATATTGGAAATTTCAGACGTTTCTCAGTCGGTGATGCACAAAATTGTGACTGAAGACCTCAACTTTAAGAAATTGTGTTCTCGGTGGGTACCCAGACTACTCACAGCGGAACACAAAGAGAAGAAGTTTGCTATTTCATTGGACTTTTTGATTCGTTACGAGAAAGAACGGGATGACATGTTGAGTCGAATGGTTACTGGAGATGAAACATGGGTATCCCATATCACCCCTGAATAAAAGCAAGTTTGGAAGGCGCACACATCCTTCCGTAAGGTAAAAACCAAACAAACGCTGTCAAAGCGCAAGATTATCCCTTTTGTTCTCGGACCGGGGCGGTGTTTTGCTGGTGGACTTTATCCCCAAGGAACAACAAAATAACTCAGTGCCTACGCCTCCTAGGAAGCCCAAGAGCATTGCAAAACAAACGGCGGGATGCTGTAAAAAGGGTTTTTTGCTACCCACGATAACACAATCCTCCCCCTTCTAGCTCGGGGAATCTTTTTTTTGGCTGGGAGGTTTTGGACCATGCACCATACACCCCCGACATACCCCCGAGGATTTCCACCTTTCCGGTACCTCAAACAAGCCAAGTTTTTCGGGACAACAAAGGGAAAGGGCCGGAACCCCCCCCCCAACGGGTGGCAGACTTCTTTGAAGAGAGTTTTCAAAACTTAATTCTAAGGTATGACAAGGGCATCAATAAACTTGGGAAATATGTAGAAAAATAGGCAAAAGTATGTACAATCCTGAAAGAAAGGTTTTTTGAAACAAAATGTTGTCGTTATTTTTTTTTTTAAAGAAACGGACCTTACTTAAAAAACAGCCCTCGTATATGTAATTATTTTTCTAATTGAAATTAAAAAGCAGTCAACATTACTCCTTGGGCATTCTATTGTTAATTTACTCCGTCTATTATTTCATTAAACAGTTGTATAATTCACAAAGGGAATTTGAACTTTAATTATAACAAGTACAAGAAAACCGTATGTTTCTGTCATATGAAATTAATAAAATATATTTATAATATGAAAAAACTGCATAACAAAGGCTTGATGTGCATTGGATTAAAATTACAGACATTATTTTAGGATAGGAATGATTATCATTTGTTTCATTTTATAGTAATAAATACACATTAAATATTTTACTGTTAGTATTAAGGCAATATTGCTTTGTAAATTTAATCTTGTACAAAATTATTTTTACTTCTGTATCAGTAAAAATGTGTTCTTAATTCCTTGGAGAAAAATAGCAGATTATCGAAACAGTTACAGTACCATTATGAATTTAACATGAGTATATTCAGTACTTATAAAAGTATACAAAGCATAAAACCTAGTTTAATTCAAAATTTAAACTAAACATTATAATGTGTGTCCTTATGGCAGTTTATAGGAAATCAGTATTTAAAATTATCCTGTAAGAATTTTTAATACATAGCTGATATTTCTTTTATTTTTTCCTGCGAATTATTGACTAATGGTTTTCTATTCCATTCAAAAAGAATTCTAAAGAGATTCATTTTCGTACATACTTAAGTAAACAATAATATGCTAATAATGTAAACATGTATTCAAATCCTTTTTGATAATAACTCAAATTCTTGATATTTAGAGGAGTAATTTAAAAATAATAAAATTTACTGAAATAATTTATAGCTTAAATTCAAGACTAAAGATCAAATAAACTTTTTAAAAGCGCACCCATTATTTATTCCGATAATTGTAAAGTTTTTTAAAGTATCTTTAAATTTTCATTTTGAAGCACTTAAGAATTCTAAAACATTTATACTTTCATCCAACAAGCTTTTAACATAATAGGAAATACATTTGAGCTAGAAGTTTTCTATTTTTGCTTTCAAAAAATTCCTCATTATTTTGTGTTAAAAAATTCGAACGAAAAAAAATATAAAAAAATAACTTAGACCCAAAAAAAAAAAAAATGAAGAAAGAAAAAAATAGAAGCACTTTCCTTAAAAGGTCAAATATGTAAGTTTAAAAATGCATTCGTGTGGGAAAAAATTATTGTTATATTATTTATATAAAAAATTATTCTACAAGAAATCTACAATTCAGTTTCTAGGGAAAAACTGAGATATGCTATGGATATTGATTCTGTGATTTTTCTTCAATCTCGTTAAATGCTGTTAAGCTGGCTGGATCATAAATGTGGTCTGATAGTATTAGACTAACTGTTTTAGAAAGATATAAATCTGAAAATTATAGAGCTTTTTATAAGAATTGCTTCAATTATAACCAAAAACTTCTGACACTTTTTTAAATATATTTTTCAGAAAACATATTTCTTTGCATGCTTATTAGGTTTTTTCAATAATTTTAAAACTATTAATTTGAATTGCTTTTAGTTTATTTAATTTATTACAATGAAAACATTAACACATATTTTAAAAAGGGGGGTTAAAATTACTCTAATTTTGAAGAATTGTTTTATTTAAAAATGATTTAAATAAAACACTAGCGTAATTTACCGAAATATTAGAATTTTGTTCAGGAAAAATAACAACGACAAAATATGTTAAGCTCATTTTCCAATTGAAATTCCAGACCTTTAGCTTGAACAGTTTTTAAAAATTTTATTCCACTTCACTTTCATTTGAAGGAAATGAGCATATATTTTCCCCCAACTCTGTAGTTTTTAAAATTTAATTAAAAAATAAAATAAAATTCTGTAACAAACTTTATATTGAATAATTAATTTATTAATTTCCCTCCAAAAATATTTCAGTTATCCGGAAAGTTGGTGCCTATTTTGAAGGTAAATTAAAACGCTGGAAATTTAAATTTTAGCATACACTTATTAAATTATATAGGACCCATTCCGTTTCATATTATTTCGAAAATTGCGAACGTGGTAGTTTTTAAGGAAGCAAAATTGTAGTTAAAAGGATACTCTTCCCGTTAGGCAGATAAACTAAAAATTAATTATCACACGAAGTTTTAGAGGGCTTATGACCACTCGAAAGAAAATTTAAGTGGTATATATATGACAAAATCGTAGCCATTAGTAATAATTACTCGTGGCTATGAGTAATAATTAGTGTAATAATGATCATTGTTTAGAGGGTTGATGCCATGTGGAATTATTATTGATGTTGCTTTGTTGCAAGAAACCAAAACGGGTTGCAGCTACATAACGAAGACAAAGAGAGCTTTTCCAGAGTATCTCAGGCCTTTTATATCAAGCTGCAAATGGAAGTTACAAACTCATAGCTTCCGTAGATGGAGCTTTTTCATTGGTGGAAACATATCGTTCGATAGATTCCTGTTAGTTGGGTAGTTAGTAATTAGTTGCGCGTGAATCCTGAAGACCAGAACCATTTCAAATTAAGAAATTGTTTAGAGAAATTAAAGAGCGTTATTACACACATATACATACATAAACTCTTGGAATTAAATTTAATTTTTTTCTTCTTATGAGTAAATTTCTGGCTGATACTGGAATATTTAAAGGGAAAAAAAACGCTCAGATACTCAGAGCTTATTTTTACTGTACTGTGCTTCAAACTGTGATATTTTGTGTTAAAACTGAACTGTAAATAGCTATTTAAGAAAATGCAATTCATTTATTCTAAACTTGTTTGTATGAATATGGGAAACACTACTAGATAGTTTAGAAAAACCAATGGGAAAACTTTTTTTTTCAAAAGACTGAATTAGATTGATAAGCGAAAATGAAGCTTATTTAAGGAAAATCTTAATTAAAATTAACCAAGAAAGAGTTATGTTTAAAGTCGACAGCTCTTTAATCTCGCACTTGTGACTGTCACTAAGGGATTAAACTTGTAGGAGAGGACATAATATGAGAAATGATTATTCTCAGAAGCGTATAATTGAATTATAACGAGTATTTCATGAAATATATAGCGGAAACAATCGGGTCAATAATTTAACGATTTGTGAACTGATGTAGAAAATCCTAGTCAGGCGTTAAAAAACGAATATTCACAAAAAGGTGTTAATTTAAAGATGGGTGAATGTATTGAAATTCATAAAAAAATGTGGTTTTGTTATTAATTATTTATAAGTTTATTTTAGTGCTTGCTTAAATGCTTCTTTAAAATTTCAGATATATAAATATTTATGTGGGTAAAAATGTAAGATTTTGTTGTGATTAATAATTGACTTTTTTTTCGAATGTGGATATATTTGATTTTTTAATTAAAAGTGAGTCTCACTAACTTTTAAACTCATTGAATCCGTTGAAATTAAAGAATTAATTTTACTTAAGTTGATGTATTTATTATATTCATATCTTCTTTAGCTGTAGCGAGAAAGAAAGGTCTAATTACTTTTTTTAAAAATTTAATATGGTTTCGTCATAATGTAAGTTTAAGTTTTTATCAATTCTTTTCATGTATTTTTGCCTTGAGACTTAATGCCGTTACTTAAGTTGTTGATATTTCCTATTGAAGTTATTTGTGATGTTAGTCCTTAAATAATAATGTTAGAACTTTTTTAGTGTTGGTTGTTGTGTGGTTGCTTGGATATGACGGTGTCAGATAGAGATCCATGAAATTCATCGCGGCAAAGGGTACGCTTGTCATTAGCAGTAGCTTTGAGCACCATACAGGTAGCAGAACGATTTGGCTCGGTGCCACCCCAATTTTGGGGATTTTTTTTAGTTTTGAACATTTATTATGGTGAGTGAGTGAGTGAATATTAAAGGGGCACTGTTCAGCTACACGAGGGCTTTTGGCGACGGACCACATAATTTTGAACCATGGTCAAGTGACGTGGACGACACCTGAGCTGGCACCCCCCTCTCCTAACTACCACACCACACCAACGGGAGGACGTTTCAGCTCTCGACAGATTTAGCGTGCATCGATGCATTTATTATGGTGAAATATTTAATTCAATGAAACTAATTAAGTCTTAAATTAAAATTTTCTTTCCTAGTAAAATACATTACTGATTAACCTTTTACTCGAAAATATCTCAAAAATGCCGATATAAAAATGTATATGTAGATTTATATCCAATTTTTTATTTTTATAGTTTTGAACGAATAAGATATAATTTAAATTTCATTGTTAATGATTCCTTATTACACAAAAAACTACTTTAACCACATCAAAATGTAGCCCTACATTTTTATTATATATGATCTTGGTATGACGTGATATGCATTTGGAATGACATTTTTGAGACCGAGCTTTCAAGTTAAATGTAAAAAGGGTTAATGTGAATTAAATACATTGAACAAATACATTAAATACATCATAATTAAATACATTAAATACATCCCATACAATTGAAAATAGTAAATTAACAAAAGTTTTAATGCATGGAGAATAAGAATGTTATTCATTTTCTTTTCCAAGTTCATCATTTCTGAGTCTTAAGTTGGATAATGAGAATCTGATCAGTTTCTCTCTAAAGTCCAAAATAATTCATATTGTTACGTAGATCCGAGGGTTCGGGGATTTTATGCAAAACAATCACAAAGAAAATAAACAGTTCTTTAAAAGCGATGCAAATTTATTATCAAAAATCCAATCCTTTAAATACAGGATTCAGCAGCGATATTCACAGAGTAAATATCCAAAGGTCTTCACACCTTCAACAGCAATCAAACACAATAACAGTGTTTAAAAATACACGTAAGTAAAGATTATTCACAAGCACAGCCGAGCTAATCAAAACAATCCTCACTACTCGCTGGTTTAATCCAGACTCCTCGCCATTCCGGCGAGCATCTCCTTTATAGGCGCGACAGAAACTTCCAGAAATATATAACAGCTCGTGTCATTGAACGTGACACTAGTGGAGAGATCTACTACTTTCTAGAAGATTCCCGAGGTCGCCAACATGGTCACCAATGACGCCAAAATCACCAAATTGGTCGCCAAAGTCGCCAACTTGGCCACCACCTTGGTCGCCAAAAATGATGCCAACTTGGCTCTACCGCCAAGATTTCGCCAAGTTCTCATTGGATCGCCATTATAACGTAAGGGTCGGCATTGCTTGTGAATGTGGTACAATTTTAACATGAAATAAACATAACATAGAGTAATATAAATGCATTAAACACTCAAATACAAATTATTTACATTATTTACACAAAATTCGTAACAATATTTTGAAGAGCATTTATTGTTCCATAAATCATCTGTCTTCCTTCATTGGGATCAGCTCTTCAAGAGATTTAGTTTGGATCATTCCCTCAGAATCCCATCATACAGAATTGCTGTTTAAAATACGATAGAAAATTGAGCCCAATTACTTTCTGCAAATAGTAATGACATTCTTATGAAATGCCAATCTCAATTTAGATGTAATTTACATCTAGGTCTCATATTATTTATTGCCTTGACACATTATAATTTGTACTTATTTTTTACCTCCAATAAAACAAAGTAAAAAGAATCCAGTCAAATGCACTTTAATGTTTGGTAAATAAGACAAATATGTTTAATCTGTGTATAAACATCCCGAAAGTATTTTATTATGCTTAATTATTTTTGTATTTAAAATTGACAATTAAACTCTATTTTAAATAGAGATGAGCTATTAAAAACGTTTAAAAACACAACTTTTAGAGCAATATAATCTCCATTTTTATATTTTAATACAAGTATTATTCCCTAAAACCCGCTGGGGAATTTATTTTATTCTAATTATTACTACCAAAGAAAATATTTCTGAAATGATAATAAGTTATCTCTTCGCAATACCCATTGCATTGATAAATTTTAATTCTTTGTAAGCATATTCCACTCATTGTTGCATATTATTTCATAAAATTATCGTTTAATAGTTTATAAAAATTTGCATATTTAATCCTTTTTTTCTATTTTATTAATGAAAACATAGCAATACAATAAATATTTTTACCTGCTTCATAGATCTGAAGCGGAATTTTTTTTTTTAATTATTTTTATCAATTTAAAAATAATTTTTTTTTATTTCTGCAATTTGTTTAATTTAGAATGAATCCATTTTATTGAATTACATTTTCTCTTTAGTTTTTAATTTTATGTTAACTTCAGCAAATAAAAGCTAAACAATTAACAATGGTCATCTATTGTATTTTGCAATTCATTGTATTTATTTGTTTCTTCGTCAATTAAAAATGCTTCTTTATATTCCTTTAAAACACTCTCCATTATAATAACTCTCGAGAATACTGCTAATTTTATTCCAGTCATAAGTATTAAGTAAAGAGTTATCAAATGCGATTCTGAAGCAACCATTACTAGAAGTCCAATGAACCACAAATAGAAATTTCTCCTGCTCGGTCAGTAATGCCTCTGATAGAATTCCGGCATGTCAAGTCATAATAGTTCACACCTAGTAAATACCCATTCAGCTCTTCTGTTACATGAAGAGCCATTAGCATCAACGGTCTGTCACGACCAGCCGTGGCTTTCTCACCTCCACAGCACTTATATTTGCAAGAGTATAGTAAATGGATTCTATATATATTAGCCAATGGAAAGGAATGAAAACGTAATAGAATGCATTGCATTCAATTTCTAAATGCCCACTGTATTTTGGTCAATATCTCAAAAAAGTAATTTTTTTCCCCACAAAATAATTACCTCTAGCCCTAGAATCCCTTTTGGGCTCTATTTTTCAAAAAAATAAAAACATGAAGAACTGGATTTTTTTTTTTTTTTTTTTTTCTAAAAAACCTTTACAAATATACCGTCGATATCGTTTAGGGGCGGGGGAGCAACTTATTGCAATGTATAACTCATTCGGGTGGATTGTTGCAATAAAGAAAAAAAAATATGACCAACCGAGAAACCTATCTACGCAAAAAATATATTCTATGGCAGAGGTGGCCACACTGTGGCTCGGCGGAGTTAACGTTTCCCCTCGGAAACTTGTTGAAAAAATACATTTAAAAAAATAATAATAAATAATTTTTTTTTTTTTACAATTTTATTGAAATGCGGTTGTCTTAAGCAAAAAACATAAAAATCTATTTTAAATACACTTAATTTCAATTATAATAGAATATCTCTATATATATATATATATATATAAATGGATGTTTGTGTATATGAAATTGCTTCACTTCAACACCGTTCAACCGATCACTATGAAAATTAGCTCGTATATGTATTTTTTTGTGGAGAAGGTTTCTGTGCTATCCCCTTTGTTGCAGCTCCCCACCAGGTGGCTCTACAGCATATCAACTTCTGTACCGTTCAATCAATCGCCAAGTTGCCAACATTATCGCCAAAAATGATGCTAACTTGACTCTATCGCCAACAGCTCACTATGTTTCCATTGAATCGTCATTATAATGTAAGGAACGGCGTTGCATGCGAATCTTAGAATTTTAACATCAAATAAATACAACAGAAATAATATCAAAGTATTGCACATCTAGATGTTACTTTCACTCAGCAGAGATCAGATTAGGAAGGTGTTTTCAAAAATCGACTCACAAGAGAGTTACGGGGCTATAAATACAAACAACCTTTTTATCTGCTATTAGATCTTTAGAATTAAAATTTTAAAAAATAATTTTTTTGTTTTTTTGTTTTTTGTTTGTTTTTTTTTTTTTTGTTCAGCTGAAATATGTCAAAAGTTTGTTTTTTTTATTTAATTTGCAATTCACGTAAAATTAACTCATTAAAAATCTCTTTATCCTTCAATCTGTATCGTTTAATTTTTCAATTCACCCGTGCGAAGAATGGGTATATATATACCAGCTAGTTATTATATAATGAATATTCCATCATTACTGTGCGCGTTTGGTCTCCAAAGGGAGTGCACTCGTGAGATTTGAAATTTGAGGGAGCGTGTTTTAAAATATCTGCAATAAAATGAACTGTCCAATGAGGGCTTGCTGCCCAAGAATGAAGATTGGCTAGGGAATTTAGCTTTTCCTATCGATATTAGGGAACCTTTAAATATTTTAAGATTATAGGGAAAAGATTGTACTTTCCCTAAATTAATTGATCATATATCTTTTGTGCACAAACTTTTGCTATCTTTGTCTCGAATTTAGAGAAAAAAGATGAACAGTTTTCACATTAATGCAGGTACTATCTACCATGGTTAATAATATTTCGAGCTATGACAGATTTTAAAATTTAATATCCGTGTTACAGGATTCATTCAGTGCTGAGTTTGATGATTTTCATGACGATTAAAAAAATGCTGATCTTTTCATAAATCCTTTTTTAATTATTCCGCGAGACGTTAATTGTTTCCCACCTGACATCCAAATCAGAATTATTTACCACAATGCACTGAAAAATAGATATAAAGAATTTATTAGAGCAGCAAGTGATCCAAATTATGTTACTGAATTTCGAAATTTGTATCACAAAAAGGAATTTTTCAAATTTAAATTATTTAGCTATTGCTATTAGTTTGGATCAACATATGTCCATGAATAAGTGTTTTCTATTGTAAACATAAAAACATAATATGAATGTGTAATGTGTGTGTGTGTTTGTATAAAACCAAAATATAGCTTAAAAATAATTGAAATGCACCCAAAGAAATCTAATTTTGATTAACATCTTAAAAAACTAATTCCAATTAATGACTTGGCGAAAAAAACTACAAATTCAAAAGACACGGTAAGTAAGTACTGACTGCCTAATAATTATCTAGAATCAAATGTTTCAAGTTACTCATTTTTATTTTATACCTAATCTAAATGAAGCTATTAAATGTTTATTAACAAATAAAACCTAAATTTGTGTATATTTATATCTTATTTTTATATATTATTTTTAAATTTTAATAGTTCCAACTTGCATAAAAATATGTGCTGTTTGAGTAAAAATCCCATAATAACCCTGTAAAAACAATTTCACTATTTTTTATTTGTTGGAGAAGTGGCACACATAACTTTTTTAAATCAGATAGTGGTACTCTTCCCAAAAAGGTTGGTCACCCTTGTTCTCTGGTATGGAGATTAGGAGAACAAAAAGTAATGAAAAAAATTAATTTCATAATTTAACATTGTACAAAAGGATTAAATTTTCGAGAAAAATGGGAAAAGATCTAATTTTGATTACAGGATTTTAGACTCGAAAAATAAAATATTTTTCTTCCGTATACAAAATCAAAGTTGACGATTACTAATAGTTGAGTACTGAATAATACAGTATAACATTATAGTATTTCATAACTCAGCCGTTTTTCCCAGCACCATCGAATCAGTCCAAAAGAAGTCTTTCTGTATTTTCCGCTTTATCGCACTATGTAATTTTGGTTGTTGGTCTTTTTAAAAAAATTTAATACTCTAGAAGCTGTTAAATATACCTGATGTTTTTTTTCTATAATTATTTAATATATATTCTCCCATTGCAATAAATATTAAAAAGTTTTAAAATGTCTGGTTCATTTTAACAAGAATTTTTTTGACTTTTACCGTAAAAAAGTAAAAATACCAAAAACTTCATTCCCGGTGTGTGTGTGTGTCAGTATTTAACATTTTTGAAGTGATAACTTTCTTAGTCGCGCTTTGCTGAAGAGTGAACTTGAATGAACGTCACGTTCGGGTGTGTAACGCTCATTCAGCTTTTTTCGTCTTCAGTCGGAAATCATGTTTGGACAAGGTTGCACACCCCTTAAAAGAAATCACGTGACTAAAGAAAGGACGTTTTCCCTGGGTTTTGAGTAATACTCAGCCTTCCCTTTTGTATGCTTATACATTAAGTTTATATTCTCACGTGCATTTATTACTCAGGATATATCAATAGGAATAACCATAAAGAAAGGTACAATATTTATATTATTGTATGAAAATGTCGAAGAGACAAATTATTTGAGATTTCTAGATAGAGGAGGTTTAAAAATGCCCCCAGATATTGTCATGAAAATCATTTCAATGCAATATTTTATTTTTACTTTGTTAATATTGAAAAGATTCAAGTCAAAATATCTTGTTGATTGCCAATTATCTTACTTTACCAGCGTAATTGAAGCATATCTGGAATTCATGAATTGTGGAATGTCTTGCATTCGTTTCATTTATCTTCTGTAAACCTTAACACATCTACATTTTTATATACATATTTTCATATTTTCATTTACATAAACATTAATTTAAGGCCAATTAAATTAATGTTTGCTTTTTATATTTCCCTGTTTTATTTATTTAAATATTCAATTATCGATTCGTATATTATTCAATGTGCATGTGCTTCCTTATAATTCATTTTTTATACTATATGGAGAATGGATGTAGCATCAAATACTACAGAATCATTTGGTTTTAATTAGTCACGTATTGAAGAAATTTATGTAGCTAAATGTAGAGTAGAAAATGGATAAATAATTCTAATGGTTGCTATTTATATTTCACCAAATCAGAGTGTAGAGAAAATTATCGAATTCATTCACAAAAATTTAGTGCCTACAGTAAAGCCGGATCGGCTCTTCTGAACAAATTACCTGTGATTTTAAGTGGGGATTTTAATCTAGAGTTTTTGAAAGACAAATCAAAACCTTTAGTTGATTTTTTAAAATCAAAATTCAATTTAATTATGTCAAATGATCCAAATGAAAGCACAACAAAGTAAGGAACAATGCTTGGCGGAGTTTTTTATAGATATTTAAATAATTTTATATAATTATACCCTATTTCAACCACCATAAACTTATTGTTTCCATCCTAGAATACAATTAATTCACAAATATAATTGTATATTTTGCAAAAAATATTACTTTATGAGTACAGACATATGAATAAAAAATTTTATAGGACAATACTAATATCCCCTTGTTTCTTATTCACCGATTGATTGATTGATTGAATATTAACGTCACACTGTTCAGCTACACGAGGGCTTTAGGCGACGGACCACGTAATTTTGAACCATGGTCAAGTGACGTGGACTATACCTGAGCTGGCACCCCCCTCTCCTAACTACCACACCACACCAACGGGAGGACGTTTCAGCTCTCGACAGATTTAACGTGCATTCTTATTCACTGAACTAATTCCTGAAATGGAAATACAAAATTTGAAGTTATCACTTCTATCACATACTCTTTTTTATTTGTGTACATATATTTCCTTCGTAAACCGCAAAACATCTTTTCAACATAGGCAAGTTTTCAAATTCTGAAAGAAAAATTTTGGATTCACCCTATGGCACCTTTTATTTTAAATCAATACTAGTTGATTTTTTATTTATTGTGCATAATATGTCGTTATTTCACATCTTATATTTGAGTACAAACGACTTATCTGAATATTTTAAATTTTAAATTAAAAAACTGCTTTTTTAATGAATGATGCTCAGTACAATAAATTGGTACATTTATTACAATGGGAAACATTTATGTGCGAATAGATATGCTTAGCTTACAGTCGACGCTATAGACTAAACTAAGATCTTAACAAAGCATTTCATAAACTGAAATGTCTGCAAGTTACTTTTCTTAAAAGAGCTGATGCATTATCGTATCCAATAGTTTTAAAACGGAAAGTAAATTATATTTCGAATGGACTCAATTTAAATATTAAGTACCGATAATGGATCTGCTTCGACTTTCCTCTCTGTGTAAAAGCCCTTCAGTTAAACATTCGTGGCAAAGATTATTTGATTATTCAATCTTATTTCGCTCAATCTTTACTTTTTTCATATTTAAGTATTTCATCTTTCTTTAAGTTACACTCTATTTTAAGAAAATCAGTGAAATATACAGCACGGTTGTTGTTTTTTTTGCGGAAAAATGCAATTGTGCAATAAAGTTGTAAAACAGGTAATCTTTGTAAAACTGTATTTTCGCAAAATATTTTTTACACATAGTATGACTTATAAAATAAATTACACTTTTAAAAAACTAAAAAAACACCCTTTTATAGTTAATCTAACAAAGTTGTAATTTAATCTTTTAGTTGCCAAATCTGGAAATGGGATCTGAAATTAGTCGCCAGATGCGGGATGGGATCTGAAAATGGGAAATCATTATTCCTAATGATCCTGATCAGGACAATGGAACAAAATTACGAAATTATTGTATTGTCATCAGTCCTGGACAAGTTAGCAAAATTTCAAATTCATCTGACATTTTAAAGTGGGTAAAAATTGATTTCAAAGATTCCGTTACATACAAGTGAAGCTTATAAAAGCGTGTTAATGAAGTTGTCTCATTGTAAAGCTATTCTTTATAAACAGACATTCATAATTTTGAATTGCTTCTTTTCATATATATTTCACATCTCTCCTGTTTACCTATTTTTTATAATATTTGATTTATTTTAGGTAAAATGTCTCCACACACTGAATTTCTCTTTTCAAAAGCTGCTTATTTAATCAAAATATGCTCCATCTGCTTCAGTACACCTTTACGAATGAACAAGATTTTAATTCATGAATGTAATGGATTCTGACCACTAGCCATTCAGAAGAGCAAGTGCCAAATCAGCCACAAAATCATCCAATCCATCGACAAAATCGTCACAGAAAGAGATCCTACATGCTACAATGGATACAGGCCCACGTAAATATCCTCGGTAAAGAGGAAGCTGATGAACTTTCAAAAGAATCCAGAGCTTACCTCCAATCATCTAACCTCACGACCCTCATCGACACTAATGCAGTTGCCAGCCGAAGACTAATAAACAATAATTTTAAGTATTCCATCCCAGTTCTAAATAGTAACCGTACAATAGCATTGATAATAACTAGACTTAGAATGAAACACGTAAAAGGAAAGAAAATCTCAACTGACGGACAAAGAAGTTACACAAATCATTGTTCAAACTGCCCTTAATGTTCAACTATCTCCACAACATATCCTCAGTTGCCCAGAAATTCAAGTCAGGCTTTTCAAGATTAGCCCAGAAGATCTGATTGTCTCTGATAAAGCTGTTGAGGTTTCCAAAACTGTCTTCCACAGCTTCGGAGCGATCTAAAGCTTCTTTTTTTTTACCAATCTGCACATCATGGTCACACCAACAACAACAATAGATTCTAAAATTTAGAATCAATAAACCTTGATATGGGATTTTTCAGACTGTCTTCATTTTCATGCTGCTTAATCCGTAAAAACTGTTTTAAATGTTTTAAAAAATTAAAGAGGTTGACGAAAAATCCAGTGAATAAGCTGAGAGCTGCAAAATTTCATATTTTAATTCATTTAATTTTTCAATTGTTTTGTACGAGGTATGTTGCTATGGAGAAGTATTGGGCCACTTCGATTAAAAAGTGATTAACGTACAATTTTTAATTTTCCATGCATTTCATTAGAGTATTGGCAGTATATTAAATAGTTTTGGATTCGTTTCCACTTATTCTTTCAGAGCATTATTTTTCACAAATGGTTTGGGTCTTCCATGGGTTAGTTTTGTAGAGAAAATCACTAGATCAACATTTTTCAAATTAAGGATGTACTTTTCGATCTTTAACAGTATTCTCCCCCAATGCCTGGTTTATATAGTGAACAGCTTTTGCAGGATCTTTACCAAGTTTATACTCATATAAAAAAAATTACAAGATCATTTGAAATCGTATCCTTACGATAATCAAAACAAATAGCAAAATGATAGACATGTACGAAAATCTTTTTGGTTCAAATGTGACTCAAGTAATGAACACATCGTCTGTCTAATTATTGGAATACGTAACTCCTTTTGGACGAACTTTACAAGAGCAAGTAAAACCTGTTTATTTTTATTATGCTCGGGAATTATTTCAATACAATTCTGAATTTGCGATATTTTTGTAGAACATATTGAAGTAATCCAATGGATATACTTCAAAATACTCTACTACATGGCGTTAAAAGTCTTATTTCAATTTGTGGAGCTACGCATTCTGATAATTAGGCCGACAATATGCTAAAACTATAAGCATGAAAAAAGGGAAACAAACGTTCTCATATAAAGAAAATTCGACATTTCACTTGAAACAACCTAATACTTTTATAATGTAAAACCACATATAATCAATTAATTACTTAAATTGCCTAATAGAATTAAACAAGTAACGCGCTAAAAATATATTTTAAGCAATTTTGATATCCGCACATGCGTTTACACATCCGCACATGTAAGTCTACAATTTTTTTAGACAGCAATGCTAATTATTTCGCTCACATTTTTATATATAAATTTAATTCGATATATAATTAGAGCTATACGTATTTTTTATAAGAATTTGACTAAATATTTTTTTTTAAATTTTTGAACGAAGAAAATGCTTTAATGTCACTGTCGTTTTTATTATTATTCACCGTCCTGAAAATTAAATAAAAATATGGATCAAAATGTGTTTTTTTAAAAAAAATAAAAGTAGACATACATACTCTTAGGATTACTAACATTTTAACAGTATAACTTTTCATATTGATTTACACAAATATTCGTCAAAATTCATGATTCAATTTTAAAATGGGTTTTAATCCACCATCACACATAATGGTATTAAACGAAGAAATGTTTTTAATAAATAAGTCAAAACTTTTGAAAAAAATGTATTCCAATTTAATATATATATATATTTAATATTATAAGAATATTTTTTTTCAATTTAAATACAATTCTTCACAACTATATGGACATCTGGTCCCAATTATGTGCTCCAAAAATAGTTTTCAAACCAACAGTGAGTGAATATTAACGTCACACTATTCAGCTACTCGAGGGCTTTTGGCAACGGACCTCGTACTTTCGGACCATGGTCAAGTATCGTCAGACACCTGAGCTGGCACCCACTCTCCTAACTTCCACACCACACTAACAGGAGGACGTAGGAGCCTCGACAGATTTAACATGCAACGCCCTCCTATGATTCGTGGGGCTTCAGTGGTACTATGATTGAGACATACTTACCTGGTTTTAACAATATTCAATTTAAAAAAATAGCAAGTAGCAAAATGGAACTAAAAATACAGTAAAAAATATAATTACTTCAGTAATAAATCAGAATTTCTTTATTTTCAATGTTCACGGTCGCATTTTTTTAATTTCATCAAATACAGATTCCTTTGAGTTTTGGAAAAAGCATAATATTTTTAAATGTTCAAATAACAAATTTAGAAAAAATTCATATGTTATTTATTCATATGATTTTTTTTAATTTCACACTACTTTTTTTAAAATCATTCATTACCAAATTAGTTTTTTTTTTTCAGAACATTCATATTTTTAAAGTAATTTTATATTCAAGTGTATTTTACATAATTAAAGAACATAATGCTTGAAATTTTTGAGACTTAATAATTCAAAAGAAAGAATAAAAAACATTTGTATTTTAACATTACGTACACTCCTTTTTTCAAGGTGACTTACTACATTCGAAATTTGTTTTTTATATATAAAAAGGGTATAAATAAATAATTTTTTAAGTAATAGCTTCTTTAGGAACGTTTTGCTGAAGAGTGAATTTAAATTAAGCGTTAGATTCGGCCGCGTAACGCTCCTTCGAATTTACTAGGCTCCAATTGACAATTGTACTCGGGGTGTTGACGCTCACTTAGTTTTGAATTAAAAACTTCTTAGACGCGTATTTTTTTTTTAGTACGATTTCATGCTTACTTTTCCGAGTGAAGTTTTATTTTCCTTTTTTAAAAATTACTGTCATGCATACCACTTCCAATGAACTAGAGAGGGCGAACGAGAGAAGAGGAGCGCAAGCAAAAATACTTGAAAAAAAAAAGAGATTATTCTTATGTGGGAGATCGAAGATAAAAAGACACTAATTCACTAGAAAGAGCATTTAAGCATAAAAATGTGCCAAGAATTAAAATCCAAAATTTTAAAGAAGTTAATTGGCGAGAAAGTGGAAAATATTTTGGTTTTTTCTAAGTCGCGACAACAAAGAGATGACGAGAAAATAAAAGCATTAATTACGAAAAAAAGTACGAATCCGTTCCTTTTGTTTGCGTAGAGAATTTTAAGAAAAGTAAACGGTTCTTAAAGCATAAGTTTTCTTAGCCTTACATAGTATACGGCATTATATACTTCATATAAACGGTACTTATGTATTATCGCAACGGTATTGACGCCATTATATGAAAGGAAGCACATGTTTGCCAATTCAGCGCGTACGATACATGGGAAATCAACTTAGCCAATCAATTTGGGAGTTATCTTGAATGTTGGCATTGTTGCGATAGTAAGTAAGTACCATATAAACATAGATATATCGTAAATATAATCTACAAAAGCAATTTATGTATAAATATTTTTAAATAATTAGACTAATAGGCATTTAAATCGTATATACTCATATATAAATATATAAGAATGCATAGTTATTTAAACATTGCTCTTGACAGAAATACATGAAATAAACTAATTATACGATAAATGGGCACGGAAAAGAGAACTACTTAAAGCCCACTTGCGAAAATATGCAAAAGAAAACATAGTAAATCCGAACAAACGGATTCTCTTGTCCAGAATAAATCAGAAGTTTTCACATTTATCGTGTGGTCATAAGCACTCACACAGTTTTTATATAAAAATATATTTAATGTCAGTTGAATTAGAGTATGTATATAAAATTGTTTTAAGAGTATTATTACCAGAAAACATTGTTTTAACGCAATTTTTTGCGGCCAAAAAATGAGAAAAAAGGATATAATTTCAAAACAGTATTCTCTTATGAAAAAGTATCTGTAGCATTAATATTTCGGCTGTATGTAGCTAGGACTTGTCTACAGAGCTTGAACAAAGATTTATGAAAAATTCCCGTTTTAAGAGTAATAATCATATGAAATAATAAAAAGTGTTTTTTATAAACATTTATCTACTCTAATGTACTAAAATTTAAATAAATCCCTTTTTTATTTATGTATTTCAACAATCCTAGTTCAGGCTCTGTACATAAGTCTTAGCTTAATATAGACACAGTATTATTATTATTATAGAAGCATTTTTCATAAAAGAAGAATGTTTTGAAAATATGTCTTTTTGTTCTCATTTTTTCACAAAAAAAAAAAAATTGCATTTAAATAATTTTTTCTTGCAATAATATTTTTAAAAAATTTTATATGTATATTCTAATTCAACTGACACTAAATATCAAACAAATTATTCATTTATACGCTTTTTAAAAATCACTCTTCAGAACGTAGTCACCATACTATCATTTTATATAAACATATAATTTCAGAAAAAGTACTAACATATAATGTGCTAGAATATCAAATATATTGCTTAAAATTCTTAAGTATATTATTTAATCTAGTTTTAATTACTTTTAAACTGAACTGAATGTAGGATATAATATTCTAAATTGCTATTCTTCATTAAAAAATATCTACAAGCGATATCCAAGTAAAAAAATTGAAAGATAATAGAAGTGTGATTAAAAAGACAAAACCCTTCTAATAGAACAAAATATATCTCATTCCGTGTAACAGACATAACCTTCTTTTATATCAGACTACTTACCACATATGGAGCAAAAGTAATCAAAGACGACAAAATGTTCCGAGCGAGATCGATTTTCTCACCAGGAAGAAATCTTCCAATAAAAACAGAGCAAAGGAAAAGAAATAACTCACCGAAATGTACTTTTTTCACGAAAACACACAATTCTTTCCCGTAAAAAGGAAACGTTATTAGAAGTAAGTAAAAATTTATTCCTGCGTAATTCAAATAAGGTAGAATAAGCGATTAAATGTAAAGATAATTGATATTTTTGTATTAAATAATTCGAATATTGGTTAAAAGTGTTGGAAATTTAAAAAATGTTGATATATGTTATAAGAAATGGACGTGTATTATTTCTCCTTATATTTTAATTCTTCTATATTTTGGTACAATTACATTTTTTTTTCATTATAACTTAGTTTAAATTTTTTTAAGAGTTCTTTTATTTTAGTCATTGATTGTTCAGTCGAATATTTGTTGAAATTGTTTAATTCTGGAACTTTTTATTTTGTATAATAAAGTGAGTGAAAAATCCCAATAAAAATATATTATTTAATAGCTACAGAATCAATGTATTGTTTTGAAATTATTATTATTTTCATTATATAGAGTGTAACAGCTAAACTAGTGCTTATTATTTGAATTTAAACAAGAAAACTGAAGTTTAAAAAACCTAGTTTATGTGTTGTAGAATAACATGATTTATAAATATTTATTATTCTGAATCCAAAAATACATTACACGCAATCTAATTAAGTGAAGAAGATTTTTCGTTTTAAGTCCAAAAACAGCTATATTTTATCAAATTCACTGTAAATCTTTCTTTAAAAATGAACGATTATTATTCTTACATGTGTTAATCGTTGGTTTATAAATAAATAAAAAGTAATACGCGTAAATAACATAAAATAATTAAATGAATTCAAATGCTAGTTAATTTTAGTTAATAAGTTCTGGAATCCGATCATTGTAGTCCTTTGGACTATTCACTTAAAAAGAAAATCAATTTTAACAAAGATGTGACAGTAGGAAAAAATATAGTAAATAGCATAATATTATGTAATGAATTATATGTACAAGAGGAGCAAATAGTTATATTTCGTAACATAAATACATTTCAAAGCAATTCAAAAAAATATTAAAAATATTTATTATAATTCCACCCAAATAATTGTGATATGTCAAATCAGCAATAATCATATGATTATACACGGACTTTTATAATCATATGATTTCCGTTAGTTAATACCGGGATTGGTCAGAATAAGTGACTGATGCAATATTGCATTATCTTATTTTAAAACGTGCCAACGTGGCAGTTTTTGAGGAGATAAAGAAAGTTGTGGTTAAAAGGCTGTTTTCTGTCAGGTGCTTAAACTAAAAAAAAATTGATTACCTCGCGATGTCTTGGAGGATTCAAGACCATCATAAGTTAAAAAAAATCCCTCCAAAGAAAATTTAAATAGTGAATTATTACGTATGTACATTTATAGTGTTACGAATTTCGTGTAAAGAATACTTAAAATAGTATAAAAAATTTATATGGGATGTGTAACACGCTATATTACATCTTTATGTTGTATTTGTTTTAAATTATATAATTGTAATATTTGCAAGCAGCTCAGCAACTCCGTTCCTTGCATTATAATGGCGATTCAACGGAAACGATGAGATCTTGGCGATAGAGCCAAGTTGGCATCATTTTTGGCGTCCATGTTGGTGACCATTTGTGGCGAGTTAGTGACCCTATGGATTCTTCTGGAAAATAGTAGAGACATGCACTAATATCCCGATCTATGACGCGAGCGAATTTTTCTCGAAAGATCCGCTAGGAATATAAAAAGGGAGTATAGCTTGCCGAAATTGAGTTAGTATTGATTTGACTAGCGGTTAGTAGAATAGCATTGACCATTGAAGAATCGACTTCGGCTGTTGAGCAGGACGAGCGAGTGCTTGTGAATAATCTTTAACATACTTGTATTTTAGACCCTATAGTTGTGTCTGAGCACTGTTGAAGGTGTGAATACCTTCTGAGATTTGCTCATCGAATTTGAGTACTGTACCCTGTATTTCAAGGATTGTTTTTCGACAATAAATTTCAATCGCCCCTGAAGAACTTCTCGTTCTTTGCGACTGATTTGCATAAAATCCTCGAACCTCCGATCTACGTAACAGTTTATATACGGCCAAATTATTTCTTGTATATATGATATTACTGTAAATCATCAACATTCAAGTTACAACTATTTACAATCAAATGCAATGTTAAAAGTTTTGGAAATAACAACAATGAAATCCTGTAAAATAAAAGTTCTCTTTTTGAAAATAAAATTATTCTAACAACTGAAATTCTAAAAAAAAATAATAATAATAATGGGATATGTACACACTCTTAAAATAAAATACTAATTAAATATTTCTTGTCTGTATTTAGTAAAATACTGGGTATTCTTTTTTTTTTATTTTTCCAAATCCATATATATAAAGCAATATAGTAAGAGCTTAACATTTTGAGAATAGTTTTCATTTGAGCTCATTTCGAATTCACCTGCAACCTCTATTTAACTACATAATAGTTGACGTGAGTATGTGAGAAGGAAAGGATTATACCATGATTAATAAGACAATGTGTGCGACAATAAAAGCTCGAGAATCAATAATATCAAGGTTTAGTGATGAGGAAACAAAGGTGAGAAAGTTTTATGGCAATGGGATGGTAATAAAATCTGAACAGAACTGGTGAAATATGACGCAAGACGTGAAATCAACAAGGTTGTAAAAGGCGAAAACTTCGGTTCAAAGGCATAAACAGAAAACAAGAGGGCGTATGTTAACAATCTATAAAAAATATGCAAAATTAATTACAGAATTTACTATCACTTATTAAACATGTGCAAATAACTTATTTTGATGAGTTCATTTAAGGTATTCGAACACGCTAAAATGGCCAATTTCGATCAAAACATACATTTTTATTTTATTGAATGGGGCAATATTTTGGCTTTACAAAACACAGCTCATTTTGTTTCCTATAGAGTTACCTATAGAGGCTTAGTAACAATAAATTACATAAAATTAGAGAAACTTACTATACTGTTCAAATTAATTGGGACAAGCATTTTTTTTTTCTTGTCTGAGTTGGTATGTGGTTACCAGTTATGTTCCGAACCACCTTAAACCGGTTATATCTGCTCAGAAGTAATATGGCGGATCTGCTTTGACTATAATTTACTCATTTGATTGATTTTAGTACATAAGGAGCTCATTTGTGAGCCTTTCAATTATAAAATTTTGCGTTCCATGTAACACATGTGATTTTTGCTTGATCAGAGATGGAAATTACACTGAGGAAGCGTTCTAAAATAATCGATCTTAATAAACACACTTCTATGATTGTGAGATATATAGATACGGTATTTGGTGTAGGAAAATCAACCGTTTCAATAATTTTAAAAACATTTCAAGATTCCTCATCATCGTCTGCTAAAAGAAAAGGAAAATGTGGGCCCAGACGGAAAATTACTCCAAGAACTGATAAAATTTTAATATAATATGGTAAAATAAATCAAAGTAAGACAGACACTGCCCGTCGAAGGGGTCTATTGGATTATGGTGTTGAATGAATACCTCAACTATACAGAAAAGAGTTCTGGAACTTAGCCGTAAGGCTTCATGACTGAGGAAAAAGCAATTTCTAACTCAAAAAACGATGAAAAAACGTTTAGCATAGGCCAAAAACACTGACTTTAGACTGTTAACGACTAGAAGAAGGTGATTTTTAGTGATGAAACGCATTTATTATGAAGGGATACAAATCAAGTGTAGTTAGATGAAATGAAGTTGAAACTCTGCTGCCAAATCATATCCAACAGACTGCAAAACATCCTTTTAAGCAAATGTTTTGTGTGTTTTTACAACAAAGGGGATCGAAAGCTTAATTCATTTTAAAGGCATGATGAATCATGTCAAATACATAGAAATATTACGCAATAGAATCATTCCATCCATGGAAACATTTGCGGAACATTTCAACATGATTTGGCTTCTTGTCCCAATTGGATATTGGTCCCGACTTTTATGCGGAAAAATAAATGTGCTTAATTGGCTTGGTAATTCACCAGACCTAAATTATATTGAGAATTAACGGCATATTCTCAAGAATCGTTTATCTAAGAGGATTTGCACGACAACAGAACACATGATAAAAAGTGCTATACAAGTGTGATTCCGTGATGATGAAATGAAGTTAAGAACATGTCAGCTGCACTAGTGGAATCAATACCAAGACTAGTTGAAAAGGTCGTTTCTGCTGTAGGAGAACAAACTTTATATTAATATAGAGATCTTTTCTGTCTGCTTAAGGTATCCGACTACGTTCGTAACCGTGATTTTAAAAAGTGCGTAATGGATATTTTCACGATATTTAGTGTACCCTTTGATTAGAATACATGTATAAAATTGTTTTAAGGACTTTTGACAAAAAAAAATTATTTAAATACAATAATTCTGCAAAAAATTAACTTAGAATAATTTATTTTTCCAAATGTTCTCCTTTTGTGAAAAATGCTTCAATTACAATAATATTTTGCCTGTATATAGCTCAGACCTCCGTACAAAGGCTCAACTAGAATTTTTTGAAATATATAACTTAGAAGTGGGTTTATCCATATTTTACGACAACAGAGGGAGCAATTTTTAAAAAAAAACACCAATAATTATTTAAATTGGTGGTAACTCTGAAAATAATGTGAATTTTTCAAAATTTCTAGTTGAGTCTCTGTAGAGAGGTCAGAGCTATATACAGGCAAAATATTATTATAATAGAAGCATTTTTCACAAAAGGAAAACATTTTAAAAAGATTATTCTAAGTTAATTTTTTGCCAAAATATTGTATTTAAATATTTTTTTTGTCAAAATGTCCTTAAAACAATTTTATACATGTATTCTAATCTAAGTGACGCTAAATATCGTGACAATTATCCATTTATGCGCTTTTTTAAAATCACGGTTCCTAACGTAGCCGGATACTTTAAGGTATGTAATGATTAAAATTTAGGGTTTTAGAAAAATCGTTTTTTACTATTTGTCCCAAATAATTCGAACAGTATAATAGAGTGGGTCTTTAATTTACAGGATGTGGGCATTTAAATGTTTACAAATCCATAATAGCAAGTCTGATATATCAAAATATTATAAATGTATTTCAATGAACTTTTATAAACCTGATATTTATATTATTTTCTATGGAATGCACTATAAGATAATTCTTACTGTGTGAATATTTTATAAGTTAAGTTCCAGCTATTTTAATAATAGCCTCATAAATATGTCACATTTCATATAATACTTATTTGCGATCAGTTCTAAAATTTTTATATTTTAATAAAATATTAAAAATTGAATACACTTCTAGATAAATGTAAGTACTTTATTTTAGTAATACTTTTATTGATATAAGTTTATTACTTTTTTTTCCTACTGCTTTGAGGTATTTTTAAAAAATTGCGAAAATTTTACTTATAATTGGATTTATGAAAAGTTTATATGATTTATTTTAAATATTGTGCCGGTTGTATTAATATTTAATGGTATCGATTACTAAAAAAACATTTATAATGTATTAGTACGCTGTTTTTCATAAAAAGGTACTTTGAATGTGTTCGTATATCTCAAGCTGCAATTCATTATTAGTTTCCCAGTTTCCATTTCAAATATGAAATTATAATCGTAAAAATTATGATTTATTATGCCAATATTCTCTTCCACAGAAAGGAAATTTTTTTTCCTTCAAACAGTCTATAAGTATTTTATACATTAAGCTTATTTTTAAAATCCCTTATTAGTTTCAGAATATCAAAGTTAAAAGATCCTAAAAAAGTAAAATGAAGCAAAACTTTTTTTTTCCGAAACAGTATTATTTAATAAATTGAAAGAAATAGAGATTATTGCTGGTTTCTAATACCATTCATAAATTTAGTTGTTCTGAAATATTTAGAAAATCTTTTCAGAAAATATCTAACATTTTCATAACCCAAATTTTATTTTTAACAAACTATTTATCAAATTCTCTCGTTTAACGTTTTAAGGATGGTTGAAGAATAGGAATTTTTGTAGTTGTTATGTTTTTTAGGTACAATAAGGATCCCTTTTTCTTGAAAATCGTGATTTCTCGTTTCTATTTCATTTGACACCTCTGAAAAATGATACTAATTGTACAAGATTATTTAGGCATAATTACCTAAATATAATAACACGATGTCATCCCAATGAGCCTAAATTAGGAAAATAAAAGCTATTTTTTAAAACAAAAATGATGGAGATATTACAATAGATATCAAGCTGTATTTAGAAGTTGAATTTTATTCAACGTTTCATAGCTACCATTGGATAACTAAGAGTAAAATCATAATTCGTTACACAAAGAAATCATACAGCGTAAAATAAATAGATTAAAGGCGAATTTTAAATTTAATTCATTATATATATTTCAAAACAATGTAGCTATAAAAGAGGAAAACAAATGCGTCTTTCCCGTTCATTCTATAGATAGTTATCTTTCACAAGAACGCTCTTTGGTACAAAAAGATTTTAGGACTGGAATTATTAATTCTTTTGAAAAGTATCAAATACATTGTTCCAGAAAACAACAACCCTTTCATAAGCTTCTAAAAATCATGCTACATAAATAAAAATAAATTGTATCAAAATTTAAATGAAAAAAACCATCATAATATCTGTTTATTTCCAATATGAGCAAATGAATTTAGTTTTTAATTATTTCATAATTATTTAAACAGTACAGGAGCTAAATTTTTTTCTTTCTTTAATTTCAATAATATCTGTGATAATGTTATCTCAAATATAAAAGCGTAGGTTACAATCGTAATAATTTTTATCAACACTTAAGAGTAAAGTCTTACTTCTTCTGCAATTGATAACTGCTAAAAATATCACTGAGTCATTCTTCAAAATGCGTTATATTAGTTACTGCTTTAATGTTTAAATTTTTTAAATAATTTCATTTTCAATTTCGTCTTTTTTGTCCTTTCAGAGCATTTTATGATAAATATAAGCAATGACGAAGAAGTATAAAGCAGGATTAATTTGGAAGGAACTTTTAGTGTTATAGAACTGAATTCTCCATATTTAAAATAACTTAGTTATTTTTAAGGTATCCGACTACTTTCGGAACCGTGATTTTAAAAAAACGCATAAATGGATAATTTTCATTATTTTGTCACTTGGTTAGAAACGTACGAAATTGTTTTAAAATTTTTACAAAAAAAATTTTTAAAAAAATATTTGGCAAAATTAACTTAGAATAACCTTTTTTTAAAATGTTCTCCTTTTGCGAAAAAACTTCTATTATAATAATATTTTCCTGAAAAAGCTCAACCTCTGTACAGAGGCTAACTATGGGAAAAATTCAATTATTTTCGGTTACAACCCCTTGAAATAATTATCGGCTTTTTTTTTTTTCTCCCTTGTTGTGTAAAAAAATGGATAACCCCCTTTAAAGTTATATATTTCAAAAAAATTTTAGTTGACCTTGTACGGGGTCTGACTTTCGGCAAAAAATTTTTTTAATAATAAAAACCAAAAAGAATGTTTTTGGGGGTTTTTCTATGTTCATTTTTTTCAAAATATTGCTTTTTTTTTTTGTAAATATTCTTAAAACAATTTTATCTTTTTTAAAGTGACACTAAAAGGTAAAATTTTCCCATTTTCGAAAAACCCCCCAAAAAAAGGGGGAAACCTTGAAAAATTTTTAAATTAATCAAAAAAAAAGTGCTTCCAAAAACCTTTTTTTTTCATGTTTTTTTATCTTAAAATTTACTACAAATTAACTCCCTAATTACTAGGGATGGTCGGGGGTAGCGTTTGCGCTTCCCCACCATAGGTCGGGTTCTTCCGGGCTGGAAATTGACTCAGCCTTATCCCCACCATGGGTCAATAAAATAGTACCAACTTGCTGGGGCATAAACACTGAGGGTTTCGTTTCAGACTGACCATCTGATCGAGACATCAGCTCATGCACCTCAGGGCCCAATGATTACATATACTGGGATGGGTACAATAGGCCCCAGCCCTCTTTGGCTGTTGCGCCACTGAGTTTGAGAACTCCTAATTATTTAAATTTTTATAATCATTATATTTTGTTTGATTCTTTGGAATGTATTCTAAGTATCCTAAGTTTAATTTAGTAATAAGCTATTATATACATTTTTGAAACTGTTTTTGTGCGATAGATAGAGACCGCATAAAAAAAATTGCACAAAAATTATTCAAAAATTTCATACATTCTTACATATAACAAACTAATTCGTGCAAATACTACAAAAAACTTTTTTTATGAGGTGGATAAGGACCGCATAAAAAAAGTCGCATTTGTAAAATATGCCAATTATTTACAAAGTTTATGTAAGAGTACTTCCATAACAAAATAAATAATTAAATATTGCACATGGAAACATTTTAAAAACCTATGGTTTCTCGTTGTATATACGGATAAATCTTTAAAATGCACATACATAATTCATCACTACTCATCGTAATCCAAAGTCCTGTAATGAATAAGTTCAAAAGCGCTTTCGTCACGTGAAGGTGCAATTTCAATTGATTTATTTTTTGGCAACATAAAGTAAGAGATAAGTTTTCGTGACGAAGGACGAGTGGTCAGTTGCTTGTAAATGTCACGATAACCAGCAATACACGAATGAAGTCCTTTTTGGAATTTATACTTTTTTCTTAACTCTTATCTATTTTAAGAAGATGCTTTTCCAATTTGTTGGAAAGCTGGATTCCTGCATATTTTTATCCTCTCTCAAAAAATCTGGCTTCTTGTCCGTCTTGATAATTTATCAAATTATTGATAATGTCACTGTCACTGAAAGTTTCGACTTTAGTCAAGCGCGGGCTGCTGGAGCGTTGAGAAAGAACTAAATGCGCATTGTCAGAAGACTGTTTAATAAGAATGAACAGATCGTCTTAAAGTGTCTACATTTCAGTGGCGTGACGTACACCCTCGCATCACGGGGGGGGGGCAGGACTTAGAGCAGGCTGACTTACGCTGAATACGTATTTACCCAATTTATAAAATATTAAAGGCAAAACCTGACTTTTTAGGGGAGGGTCCTAACATTCTCCGTTACACCACTGGTAAATAGATAGAAAACATTACAGTGGCGCCAAAGCCATTGAGTCCTGTCAACGGGGGGCAGGTTTCTAGGAGCCAAGGCTTGAATACGCTAAATACGTATTTACCAATTTATAAAATATTAAAGGCAAAACCTGACTTTTAGGGGAGGGTCCTAACATTCTCGTTACACACTGGTAAATAGATAGAAAACATTACAGTGGCGCCAAAGCCATTGAGTCCTATCACGGAGGGGGGGCAGGTTTCTAGGAGCCCAAGGCTTGACAAACGCTAAATACGTATTTACACAATTTATAAAATATTAAAGGCTAAACCTGTCTGTAACATTCTTCATTACGCCACTAGTAAATAGATATAAAACATTACAGTGGCGTTAAAGCCATTGAAATTCAGAAGACACCGCATAAAAAATATCACACTTAAAAAATCGCACAAAATGCTATATATTATAGAATGCTATATATTATATATACTTGCAGCGAATATTTTAAAATGCAAAATCCTTTTGATTTTATAATATTATTGTATTTAAATTGTTGCCAAAGGTAGGTTTTATATTCCGAAACTCGAATTTACAACTTCAAAAAAAGTTGTTTTGATTTTTGTTTGTTTGTTTTATTGAAGGAAAAGTTTTTAAAGTTCTATTTATATACCTTAAAGTAAAAGTAAACCTTTAGAGTCAGCATTTCAATGGTTCTTTATTTGCGTTGCTCTTTTCTGATTTGGCAGTTAAAGGATTCTTTTCTGGCATAGTAAGAGAAGGAATTCGAGAATAGATAGAAAATAAAAATCTCCTCCAGAAGTTTGGAGGAAGGAATTTACACATAATCACATCATGGTGTCAGATACCCGGGTTCTTTTTTTCAGATGAGCTTTTTCAATCTTCCAAGCAATAGTTACCTGTTAAATAAAGAATATAAATTGAAAAATTCCATTTCCTATTATTTTATTCATTCTAACTGTACGCACTAAGAAAATATAAAATCAAAATATATACGAAAACATTTTTTAGACTTTTAATGAGCTAGAAAAGGGGAATATTTTTCTGTGGATTACTGATAAATCTTCTGAGAAAAATCTATTATTTAAACTCCCTATTACACTTATAAAACACCTTTAACCAATTCATTTAATGACAATTTTTTTTAAGAAATTATATTTCATGTGTAATGCTTTATTAGATATCCGCTAGCAAATGAAAGATGAACAGCAAAAAATGCTTCTAAAAACTTCAACTAATGCATCAAATTAAATAGTTATTGCTTATTAAATTATCTGCATTAATATGTTTTCCTTCGAACTCTAATCAAAGGATTTTTTTCTCTTATATTTAAATCCTAAAAGAGCTCATGGTATTGATTTTTAATAACCTGATAGTCATTGTGTGTATATATCAATTTTGCGGATTGTGTTGCACTCTTAATATCGTTTTTCTCCAACTGTATTTTATTTTTATATTGTTCAATACTGGGGAAAGTTTCAGAACTCTGCTAATCCAAAACAAAATCAGAAGAAAATTAATGCCATATTTACATTTAAAAATATTTAGCTAGCTGTTTTTCACTGGCTAGTGTCTTAATAATGCATACTTAGATCTACTATATTTTTAATTTAGGAAATTTTACAAATGTTGCTTTGTGTGTGTGTGTGTGTGTGTGTGTGTGTGTCAATTCTGGTTTTTATTAATTAAAATATGTCTTATGGCTTAACGTCTGTATATTGTTTATCGTGAAGTTTCTTCGTTCATCCATTATAACATTCTCCAATCAAATTATCTGCAACAAGGCATTGTGTTGATCTGTTTACCCTCAAGAATTCATTAGTTCACACTCTATTTACTTCATCTTCGTAATAAAGTTTTCTTAATGGCATAGTCCCCCTCAAAAGTTTCTAACTAGGTTTACTTTTAACTGATTACTCATATAAGCTTCAGCAGTAAATTTCCCCTTCCCTTTAAGATTTTGGTAAAATATGAAAAATTTTCCCCGTTTTTTTTCGTAAATTAGGGGATAATCCCCTTTTTAAATCCAAAACTCTTTTTTTGTTAGTGAAGTACTTTTTCCAAGGGAAAAATTTTGTTCTATTATATTATTTTAAATTTTCCCCTAAAGGTTTTTGCTTACCCGGATATCAAAACCAAAAATTTTTCTATTTCTTTTTGAGAATTTAAAATTTTGGAAAAATCACTAAGTATTTTTTGAAGAAATTTCATTTTTACTTTTAATTAAATTACTTGCATCGATAAATTTATGATTTTTCGGATTAATTCTGTTTATTTAAACTTCAATCAACACAAATTTGTAACGTAATTTTATTTGGACATTTTAATGCATATATTTTATTAAAAGTCCAAAAATAATGACACTAGAGGAAATATCATTTATTTTTACTGGCTAATAATATCAAATTTCTTGCATTGTATACTAGCGATAGAGTATTCTGGAATTTCTTCCAAGCCCTTTTTTTAAATTGTTTCCCTTTCCCAAAAATTCAACCAAAAGTCTGTAATCAAAAATCACAAGTCCATTTAAAATGGTTACCCCTGATGGGAAGTTTAGCTCTTACTTCGGGTTTTTAAACTTGGGTTTTCCCCAAAATTTATGAAACCTTTTGGGGGTTTGGGTTATAAACTCGGGGCCCAAACGTACCCCGTTTTTTTCGAGTTCGGGGTCCCAAATTGAAGCTTCCATATGGGCTGATCCACTTTAAAATTTTGGGTTAAGTTCGGAAATCCTCTCTGGTGTTGAAAATTTGAAGAAAGGTTTTCCAGTTCGAGGGTTCCCCCCTGTTTTGGACTTATCCACCAGTTCTTTTCAACTAATAAGCCTCGGGGGGAAATTTTGGGGCCCCAAAAATTTTTATTAAAAACCCTTTCCCCTGTGAAGAAGAAGATGTGAGTATGAAATTTAAGACTTGTTTTTAAAAAATTAAATTTTAAGTTAGAAGAGAGAGAGGGTTGGACGGGGGGGATTGCTTAAATGTGAAGTGAGGCGCAGTACTTCGTAGTTTAATTTGTGAAATCAAAGGAAATTTTGGAAAACTATTTTTTTTAAAACGGGAAAATTGGGAAGGTGTATTCCCCAAATGAAAAGTTATCCGTTTAAAGGGGAACATCCCTTTCCAATTGACAAAAATTGGTAAAAAAATCAAATCTAATTTTTCTCCCCTAAATTATTTTTTTATATCCCTTTTTTCTATAACCCCACAAAATTTAAAAAACTCAAACTTTAAAAGCGGGGTTAATGATAGTTTTTACTTTATTTTTATTAAATTCCTATGGCAACTCAAATTTTAAACCCTTATTTTTCCCAAAAAGGGAAAAAATTAAAAATTTTGGTTTCTTTTTAAAAATGAAAGGTTTTTTCAAGTCCAATGTTTTAAATTTTTTTTTTTACCTATTGTTAATGGGTTAAATGTAAAAAAAAGGGTACGCTTTTTTGAATAAAGCAATATTTTTGTTTTTAAAAAAATTAAAGTTAAAATTTGAAATTTTTTTTAAGGTTTTTTGAAAAAATTATAAAAAGGGTTTGTCCAAAATCCAAATCGTTTATTCCAAAACCCATACCAATTTTTTTTAAAAATAGTTGGATGTACTTATAAATAAAATTTTTACCTTGTACGTAAATTTTTGTGGAGGAGTAGCATTTTAAAATCACTTCACAAATTTTAATTTTTTCCTTAAAAATTAAATGGCTAACTTTTTATAAAATTTTTTGAAAACAAAATCTGTTTTTACATAGTATACAAAATAGAAGGCCCCCAAAAAAATTTGGAAAACCCCTTAAATTAAAATTTTTTTTTTTAAATTTTTAATTAAGATTTCCCGTATCTCGTCTACCTCGCTATTGCTTTCCATATTTAGTAGTCGATGCCTCTCTTAACTTAGTTAATATAATTTGTGTAGTTGCTCATAATAGTAAATAATTAGAAGTTATTTAGAATAAGGCTAATCTTCCCTCCGACTCTCCCACACTAATGGACGTCGTGGGGCTACAGTTACAATTTGAATGAGGCTCAAAATTACGGGGGGGCTTCCACCTACCCCCTTGTGTTATTTTTTGGTGAAAACTTTCATATAACCTAGCTCCCCTCAAAAAAATTTATAAGTACTAAACAATGGAACTAATCAAATCGTACCAACTACCGGATAATCTTCTAATTAGAGATAAAACTCCCTGATAGTTTCTTAACTATCGCACCAAAATTATTAGTCGAACAGAAATAAAAAAATCAAGTCAGAAACGTCTTAAGTATCAATAAAAGTTATATGCAGCTATTTACCCCTCAAAATCATTTTTCATATTAAGGTGACTGCCTACTTTGAAAATGTCGTTTTTCGTCTACATAAGGCATTTTTTTTATTTCAAAATCTTATAATTGGAACATTTTTCTTTCCAAAACAGTTTTCTTTTTCCTTTACAAGAAATAGAAATAAAATTATAGGAGTTTTAAAAAATATCACTCTAAGCAAAAGGGCAGTAAAATAAAACTTTAAAGGAGTTTTTCTCAAAACTATGTTTTGAAAGAAACTCTTTACCAGATACACGATATCTTAAGAACCAAATTAGATAAAGTTTTGAAATTTTGTTGAATTTTATTATAATTTTTTTTCATAAATTTTTATCATTTTGTTATAGGTGAAATGTTTTTCTTTTGGGGGGTTTTTAAAGAAAAAAATTTTTTTAAAATATCAAAATTTTCATATTATTATATAAATTTGTCTGTAATTTTTTGTATTTTTAAAATTTTCTTTGATTTTGGTTCATTTTTTAAAAACACCATAATATATGTATGTTTTTTAAAAAGAAAAAATTTTATATTTGTATTAGACATTTTTTTAAGTGTTACTCATTTTATAAAAATTTTGGGAACATTTCCTTTTAAAAAAAATCAATTTTTTTAAAAGGGGGAAAAATTTATTTAAACTTTTTTTTGTGTATTCACATATTTTTTCTTCCTAAAAAAATACTCAATTTATTTCAAAAATTTGTTTTTATAAAAAAATTAGGTTCGAAGATAGGCAGTCACCTTAAGCATACTATAATCCAGTATTCTAAAAGATGAACTATTTCTGAATGTATAGAAAACTATAATTGTCCCCAAATCAGGTAGACAAAACTCTTCTTAGCCATAGACCTTTCTCTTTATTATATTTGCTGGAATAAATGACAAAACTTTCAGTACATGATCGACAAAATACAGTACTGATCCGCAGTTACGTAATAGTTCCTCAATGTTCCTAAAAATGAAAAAAAAAGTTAATCCTGTTAGAATATAATCGTCTTTCTTAATTTGGTTGCATAATTAACAAGTCAATAAAAGCATTCACACTATTCAGCAATAGCAATCATGAAAGGAAAACCCCCCATGCTGGTAAAAAAACATTACCTGAAATTTTCAATCTTAGAAGTTCTATTAACCAAACTTTTGTGTTAAAATCAAATATACACACAAAGAGAGACAAATTTAAAATGTAACAAAATTCCTTTTATACTATACTCTTAGATTGGTGCATGTAAAATATTGAAATTTTCTTTTCATGTAAACATTTGTCTCTCCGTTTTCGTTATAATTTTGTTTTGGGCATAACCTCTTTCATAGTCGTATTATATCCACTGCCAGAGTCACATTTAAACAAATATTTTCTCAAAAGTGTTCAATTTTGTTATTTGTCTCGAATTTCGTAAGGATATGAACAGTGGCGTAACGGAGAACATTTGGGCCCCCTGCAAAGTGTAGGTTTTGGGCACCTAAGTTAGAATCTGCAAAGGGGTGGTACTTGGTGGTAGTCAGGCTTTGGGCCCCCTAGAACCCTGGGCTTCCCCACCCCGAGATGCGGGGGTGTACGTTACGCCACTGGATATGAATTCGACCGATATTCATGCAACATTTTATATAAGTATAAATTCGGTAATAATTCTGCAAAAACTGTATGCAATATAAACCAGTCATTTGGAGGGGATGCTGGTAATGATTGAATAGTTCAGTTTTTGGTTTGAAAAATTTTAGTTTGTGATTTTTCCCTACAAAATGAAAAACGTGGAGGACCCAAACCATCTGTGAAAATTGATGCTCTTAAAGCATTGAAATCCAACTGTATCACACACACATCAGCATGTCTCAATACTTCTATATGCCAACACTCAGCCACATACGTCGTACAAAACAATTGCGAAATCAAATGAATTGAAATGTGATATTTTGCATGATCCAGCTTATTCGTCGGATCTTTTGCCAATCGACTTTCCTTTTTTGAAAATATCTGAAAATATTAACTTCTCAAACAGTATGAAAATGAAGACAACCTGGAAAATTGCATATCCCATTTTATTAATTCTAAAGATCAGAATTTTTTAAAGACAATCATCTAAGTATTCTCGCTGAGAAAAACGCATTGAAGCAAATAGAGCCTATTTTGATTAAATGAACAGCTTTTGAAAAAAGATAGGCAGTTTTATACGTTCACTTAAAAAATCAACATTTCAGACGCACCTACCAAATACATATGAATCCCTCAATATTTTATACATCAAAAATATTTCGGTTTAGTTTTCAAAATCAGACAATTGTCATCCCACACAATCTAACAACTCTTTTCCGTGAATCCATATTGGAACATATTTCTACATTTAAAAAAATAATATGATATTCAAGAGGGCTTGATATATTAAATCTTTATTTTTTCTCCCTTGCCAACATAAAAATTTTAAGCGCAAGTATGTTCTACTAAACAAAATCTAATCAAAGACAGAATAATGCACGTAATTAATATGCTGCACAACATATTTTTCAGAATCTAATGGAACTTTGTGATCAGTAAATAGTAGAAAAAAAATTATCTAAAAATAGAGTTTAAATTGGTACTATGTAATTCAAAATCATAATTTTCATAGCTTGTGCATTATGTTATTTGAAATAAATGTTTTCATTTCCCCAAATTTCAATAATTGCTTCTATTTTTTAAATTTACAACTTTTTTAAAATAAAAGCAGTTAGAGTTTTCTTTTCAACACTTAAGAGTTTTAATAAATAGCTGCTCATACTTCGGATTTTTGGAAATATTTTCTCTAATTATTCCCCCCCCCAGATGATTAATGTAAATAAAAATAAATTATTGCCCTTTGCTTCAAATAGATCCTGTATATAGTTAACACATTTCAATTCACTTAGAATTTCACTTAAAACAAGGTTAGTAAACATGTAAGCATATAATACATGGTTTATTCATTGAGAGTTTTCTTTTTTGATATTTTTTAATGTTTTATATAATTTTATAATCATAAAATTGACTCGTTTAAGGTGACTTCGTTTGGAATTGGGGTTTTGAAAAAGGGTATAAATGAATTATTTTTTATATTCAGTGCCATTTGAATTAGAATATACATTCAAAATTGTTTTTAAAAAGTTATTACAAGAAAAATTTATTTAAATTCAATGAAGAAAAAATGACATATTTTCAAAACATTCTAGTTTTATGAAGAATGTTTCTTCTAATACATAGCTCGGACATCTTTACAGATCCTGAACTAGGACTTCTGAGATATCGAGTTTAGAAGTGGATTTATTAATATTTTATTATATCATGTTAGAGCTTTCTCAACAAAAAACACCAGTTTTTATTTCATTTGACAGTAACTCTGATAATGTGAATGTTTCAAAAAATTTAGTTCAGGTTATGTAGACAAATCTTAGCTATATACATATACAAGCAAAATATTTTTATTATTGAAGCATTATTTATAAACGGAGCATGCTTTGTAAATATCGTATTTATTTGAATCTAATCAGATCTTTTTTCCCAATATTAATGCTGCTGAAAATCAGGTGTGGCTTGTAAATTGAAGGTGCGAAAATTCGTTGAATGGATTGAAATTGAACATGATACTGAAGGTTTTTGTCGTTGGATGTCACTGGGTACATGGCTCGCAATGCGAGCCTCCAACCCATATACTGAAGGTTAGAGCAATTACATGTTCATATATGTATTTAAAAGTTTTTCACACTGGTAAAATAGATTAGTTATTCACTTTTTATTGGTTCTCCATTTAATTGTTTAAAATTTTGTAAATATCGATATCGATAAACCATTTTGTACTACTTTATTTGTATTTTTTTCACAAAAACGTGTAGAGAATTTGGGTGCAGCTTAGATTCCAATAAAATACGGTACATCATCTTTCTTCCTTTCTTGCTAAAAAAAAAGAAATGCTGTTAAATACTTTTTTTTTCTTGTAATAATATTCTTAAGGCTATTTTATGTATATTCTAATTCAACTGTTGGTAAATATTATATATATATATATATATAGTCTTATTCTCTACAAACAAGAGATAACATCCAACAATCACATTCGAAAAACACATAGACAGTAGTATATATATATCCATTTAAAAGGGATTTTTTTTTTCAAAATAAGGGTACCGAATGTGGTCACCTTAAATAATTTTGTACTTTTTGGAAAATTATACAGAGAAGAAAAAATATTTATTTTAAAATTTGTGTAAAAAAAATTTAAAAAAAAAATTTTTTTTTAAAAATAATAAATAAAACATAAAAAAAAAAATTTACAGTAATTTTAAGTTAATGCGTAAGTTAAATAAAAATATTAAATTTTGTTACTGCTTTATAATGTTATTTGTCCGAATCTATAACAAATGTACTTAAAACGTAACAAAAATTAGCCTATCCAAAGCTATAATTTTATTGGATTTGAATGAAAAAAAGTGCTACTTTTTCCTTTGCGAAAAAGAAAATCTTATTACTTTTTTAATGTTAAAAACTAATTTTTTTTCTAAAGATCAATTTATTTAACGCATAATTATCGAACAGAACTTTCATAATTTATTAGATTTTTCAAGTGAAATAAATTAACGTTTGCAGTTGAATTTGAATAAAAAGACGCAAACATTAAAATGAATGCAAAATTAAGAAAAATCGTCTTTTTAAAATAAAAAGACTAATGGGGTAAGTCAGGCTAGAGTTACAAATGCAATTTTCATTTAACTCTCAAAAGAAGTAATTCATTCCAATACAACATTTTCTATTCTACATCTTCATTAATATATTATCGAATATCTATTACAACGCATTTTTGTTAATGCAAAAATACAGCTGCTGGAAAGCACGTTTGAAAATATATTTGTAAATAAATATGCTGAGTAAAAGCAACGGTACATTTAAACAGATTAAAGTAACAGATCTGCAATATAATTAAATAGCCTTTTTGTGATATTCACCAAAGAGGAAATGATTTTATACCAAAATAAATAATTTCTTACTGAAAATTTGGTTTTTTTTAAGAATGCTATCAATTATTATTAAAATGCGATATTGTAAATGAAATTATTGTATCACTCGTTTTGCATGACAAAAAGTTAAATACACTACTTAAATATGAATTCAAATTCTGCACTGGTACTTAATAATTTTGAAATGGATGGGCTATCCATCCATTTGTGTAAGAGGGTCAGAAGGAATATTAGACATATATATATATATATACTAGCGACCCGACTGACGTTGTCCTGCTAACGTCTTAATCCAAATTTTCAAGCGAAATCCCAATCTGGAAACCCTTTTGGGTGAAAAATTTTTATAAAAAAATTTTACAATA